>JAQGBJ010000449.1:0-41405 GCA_034698345.1 Sphaeridia pumilis | reverse complement strand
CGTAGTTTGCCCATTGGTGTTTTGACTAACTCCTAAATTCGATTCTATGTGAACAAACGCCATAGCAGCCATTGTGCTTGCTTCTCTTCCCTACCTCCTCTCTTCACCATCTTTCTCTTCTCCTCCACTTCTCTCGCTCTCCCTCCCTTCTCCTCCTTCCCGTTATCCCAACACCAACAGTATGTACGACGGCTCCAGCAACAACCCCTACGGGTATATCATCTCCAAACTTGGTCGCTCCTAGCCTATCATGCGTATGGACCGAGTCCTCTCCGAGATGCTCTCCCTCACACGACACGAAAGAAGCAGCAGCTTATTTTCACATGAACCTGTGTCTCCTATATTTGCATCGTATGCACATACGCTCTTTCAAAGAGATTTCATCCTTTGGGCTTGTTTCTCTACGCTATTATTTTTCGACGACTCGGGGAGGAGAATGTTGTCGGGTGGAGAGGCGAGTGAGTTGAGAGTGAGCAGTTTTTAAATCACCTCGACTCGAGTATTTTCCATACATCCTTCCTCCTCTTTTTCCTCTTTTTCGGCTCTCGTGTGTGAGGTTGGACGAAGAAACACTGTCGCAGTGTTTAGTGGTCGTCGTTCATTAAACGGCTATAATAAAGCGCCTTGGTGCATGTCATCCGACATTATTATACATGTTGTAGTCGTGGCGAGAGCTCCTGCTACACCAAACGAAAAACATGTAGCCGACCGCTCCTTGCAGGTGAGCAGATGCGAAGAGTCAAAGTCGCGTGTGAGCACGTTGGCAAGCAGGAGCCGTGTATTTATACATTTTACCCTCTGAATAACCCACGGAGCGCAAGACACACGGCAACAACTCTGGAACTTGCTTATTGCTACCATGTCATTTGATGGTCATCCGAATCTCAAACTGTGTTTCTCTTTGATTCCACGTACAAGGATTTGTGGGGATGCTGCAAGAGGAAAATGCCCGAGGTGGTCGAATGGTCATGGAAGGGAGGTCAGTGGGCATTGTTGGTGGCGGCCCTTGAAGAGGATTTGCTTGCATGCAGACAATAATGACGCTGCGAGGTTTGAACACCGTTACTTGCGCCATTATAATATTACCCGATGCTGATGGAAGTTTTTGGTGGAGCGGAGACGGACGAGATGAAGGTGAGGAGAGGAGGTTCGGTGAAGAGGGAGTCGTGATGAGGCAGGGCAGAGGAATAAGCAACAGCTCCCCGACACCCCTCCGCAAGCAACCACATATCTCGCCGACCCATCGATAACATCAACATCGCTTCACTGTGGCCTTTAAACGCTTCTTCTCCACGGCACATCCTCCTCAAGCCTGGGCTGACTGCCTCCCTGTTTAGCCCTCTTTTTATCCACATGCCCTTTTCCTTGAGCGAGTCACAAACAAACAAGAGAATAAGCATTCGCCATTATCAGCCTGATACATGCATGCAACATAACAGATGAGAGCATAATCTCGATCCTGTCCTTCTTCGCGTGTGTGTGCACAGTACAGTTACCCGAACATGAGTCCGACTCAAATGTCCATCAACTCAATTGTAAACTAAAAACAAGTTCCTGTCTGCCCCCAATAACATGCCCCACAACAAACCATCAATTTAATTCTCCTCTTCGCTCGTCTGCGCCTCCCTTGAGGACCAGGGTCACAACAAGGGCTCATATTTTTCTCTCTTTAATTTCCTCTGTTTACCTCGCAACAAGCCGCATTTGACTAGCCAAAACGCAATGATGATCAATGCAAGTCAATCAAACGACAATAACAAACCTTGTCGTCAGTATCAAAACAAACATGCTTTCAGACCTGCACAGACTCACTCAATCCCAGCACTTTCTTCAAAATCAGCATTCTCGACGGATGAAGCTCTGATGATACTTTGAAGTATGATCACTGGACATTGAGAAGTTGAATAGAAAAATCTCGAAACTCATAATAATTACTCGCATGTACAAGGAAAATCCAGTCAAGTGCATCTGTAAGAACATGAACTTCTTTAATTTGCCGTCATATTTATGAAACTGCTTGCTTCTGGTTTACGCACCATTTTGGCTTCTAGAATCTCAAGCGGTCATCCAATGAATGCCCATCACCTTCAGGTCTCGATATATCCTTGATTTTTGCAGATGCGCCAAAATTCAAATCTTTCAACTTTGCGCGCTTTGTATGCATCTTTTTTCCATTTGCACCTACGACCATGGACGTGTAGACTGTAGGATTTTCTCGCACTTGTTATAGCCAAGTTGGAAATATTTTGTCGGAAAATTCATATTTTGTAATGTTTGTTACTTTTATGACTTTTCTTGTGAGATTTGCTGAATCGAAATTTTGTACTATTGAGGTTTGAACAGCAGTACGAAAAACTAAAATTTTGCGGTTATTAAATGAGAAACTGAAACTGACGACAACGGCAATCTAAAATGAGTGCCCACGACCAGATTCGAGCCATGCTTGATCAGCTAATGGGAACTTCTCGTAATGGTAAGTCCTAATTCCTAGCAAATTCGAAGTGTTCAATCAAGTACCAATAGTTAAACACGTATTGCTTCATTCCAGGGGAGGAAGAAAACCTAGCTGTCAAGTTCGACGATCCTCGTGTCTGTAAAAGCTTTCTTCTTGGCTGCTGTCCTCATGAAATCTTAGCTTCCACTGTAAGTTTACGTTTATTTTGTAATTTCTCATTTCTGTCGTTGTATCCGTGATAATTGTACTCAACAAAAGTTATTGCTAATTTCAGCGTATGGATCTCGGTGAATGCCCAAGAATTCACAATCTCGCTCTCCGCGCTGACTATGAAAAGGCTAGCCAGTCTCAAGACTATTACTATGATCTGGATGTAAGTAGGGTTACAAAGTAGTCCGAAGTTTATAATTCGGTAGCTTTTATTTGAAAACTTTTGTTATTGGTTCCAGGCTTTGGAGCAGCTGAGTAGTTTCATCGCTGATGCGGATCGCAAAACCGAACAAGCTAAGAAGCGACTAATGGAGACGCAGGAAGAGCTTTCAACCGATGTAGCTATCAAAGCTGATAAAATTCACGAGTTGGCAGAAAAAATTGGTGAAAGTTTGGCAAAAGCGGAGCAGTTGGGTGAAGAAGGACTAGTTGATGAAAGCATGAAAATCATGGAAGAAATCGAAGCATTACGGAAGCAAAAGTCTGAAGCCGAAAGTGAATACCGAGCATGTATCCCGGCAGCAACATACCAACAACAAAAACTCCGTGTTTGTGAAGTGTGCTGTGCTTACTTGGGCATTCATGATAACGATAGACGTTTGGCTGACCATTTCGGAGGAAAACTTCATCTTGGTTTCATCAAGATCAGAGAAACCTTGACAGAGTTTCAGGTATATGACTCGCACAGTTTTTCTACCATGCCTAACTTTAAGTATTGAAGTATGCAATTCCATGTTTCACTTCTTTGCAGGTCACTGCTGACTCACGGCGACGAAAAAGGCGAAGCGAATACAAATTTAACGAAGGGCCGAGCGACAGATCCCGAGCACCCGTTGATGGCAGAGATCGTCCGGACAGAAACAGAGATAGGGATAGGAATGGTCAAGGAAATTACCGGTCTAATCGGCCTCGAAGCAGAGATCGGGACTACGCCAGGCGAAATAGACGATCAAGATCCCGTTCCAAAGAGTGGAGAAGAAAGAATGACAATGACTCGAATGCATCACATGAAAAAGAGAGACGAAGAAGATCTCGTTCACGATCCAGGTCCAGAGATCGCAAGAAACGATAAGTTCACTAAAGCTATAAGCCTAATGTATACTCTTATGTTGAATTAGCTGAATACAGGTTAGGCTTACTGAGTGTACATTTTGTCATGACTCGATTTTGTAGGACATTTAGCTGGTTTCCTGTGAAATTGATTGCCTAACCTATCTTACGTTGACAGAGAAGTAGACAACTTTGATACGGCTATTGTATTCTTATAAGCGCTTTTAATTTCTCGTCCTCCAATTCACTGGATAATGAGACATGTTTGTATTGAAATGTATAAAACTCTCATGTAAAAACTTTGAAAACATGTTAGCGATACCAGTAAAGTAGTACTTGAAGCTACTTGAAATTCTTACATAAGTATACTTGATTGTTAGCAACGACGATTAGGTGCTCTAGTATTATAGTGGCAGACGCAAGATCCAAAGGTACAAGTTCCAGACTCGGCCCGAATGCCCTGAAATAGGCCGTTCCGTGGACACGGTCGGTTCTGGCAAAAGGTAGCACAGCCGTGGTTGTCGTCTCCATACCTTCCACAAGGGTTGCTGTAGGCTGCCCAACAAACTGTAGAAAATAACACCGAAAAATTTATTTGGGAATCAAAATCTCATTTCCGGTTTTAACCTGTCAGCTAGATCTCGCAAAGTTTAAAGTTTGATAGAGTAGCTTACCGGCACTGTTCAGGATGAAGAAAAGAAGCAAAAATCTGATTGCAATTTTGCAGTCCATTCTGCAACTTGAGCCACCGAACCGGAAACTGGAATAACGAAAACGACCGATGTATTTCGGCAAAGACTTAAGCGATATGCTTGCACGTTTGAGATGATGGAGTCAATGTGAGTTCATAGACTGGATCGGTGCGGAAGATTTTAGGAGTGGATCTTATAAAGAACATAAATACGGAAGTCCGCAGTCCGCACGTTGCTATTTATAGGTCCAAAGGCAGCTTCTTGCTTATCTTGAAAGACCTAGATGCTGGCTGATGTTGTTGCTCGTTTACTTCCTAGAGACATTTTTGTGGAATGCACATTTGTCTTACTTTGACGCTTTTAGATTGCGCTGCGGTGCATTTGCGTGTCCTGTTGGCCGAACTTCCCCCTTTGCTGGAACACCGCCTTCTTTTTCGTACACTTCCGAAGCCGAATGGATCTCAATTTCATCTCTTCTTGTAGACGGCAGATGTTGCCCCAAGCAAACCAACTTTTCTCTTGTTAGCATCATGGACCATTAGTTATCTCCAGGTTTTCTTTTCTTATCTTATCATTGAAATTGGCCAACTCATACTTATGCCGTCCTTCTAATAACGTTCCGCAACATGACCTTTGACTTTCGAGGCATAGATGAGCAATTGGTCTTCAATCCATCGTCAAGTTAATTTCGTATTTGCGGGGTCACTAAACCACTACTTTACAGTCGAACGGGCTTTTGAAATGAAGGGGCAAACGTACCATAAATTCTTAAGAATTACTGAATCAGTAGTTACGTTCTGTTTCGACAGGCGTTCTTTATTAAACTATTTCTTTAATTGAGCAACAAAAAGGCCAGTTGTTAAGAAGCGACACACTGGCTTTTTGACCTAGGATAACCAGCCGAGGTTACAGATTTGATTGTCGTTGCAAGAAGTTTGGTTTCAGGTGATTGACGTTGCTACAACCTGCAATTCCGTTGGTGAGCATTTAGAATGAATCAGCAATCTTTTCCCGTCAATGATCATCCACAGAACTTACCTGCTAAAGCCATCGTCAAATGTAGTTCTTCTTTGAAAATTTCCAGAACTCTTTTGGCCCCAGCTTCTCCTCCCACAGCCAGGCCCCAGAGAAGAGGTCTACCAGCGAATACCTGCATTTTTGACATTTTAAATTTACAATAATAGACGGGATTCTACTCGCAGCATTAAATTGGCAAGTTTGATACCATTGAGGCCCCTAGCGCAAGGCCCTTGAAGACATCTGCTCCCGTTGACACTCCACCATCAAGAAACACTTCACATTTGCCTTTCACTGCTTTCACAATTTCCGGCAGCACATCAATCTGAAACGATCAAATCCCTTTAGACCAGTATCTTTCTATCCTGGATATATTGTATCTTCAACATGGCAAAAATCATGATATACCGGTGCCGCAACGGTGTCAAGCTGTCTTGCGCCGTGGTTGGAAACGAATACACCAGCGCAACCTTGGTTCACAGCAATTTCAGCGTCTTCGGCAGTTAAAATGCCTTTGACGATGATTGGCAAATGGGTAAGTCTAAAGACAGAATCAAATCTCATAATCCTGAAGCTAATTTAATTTTTAATTCAAGCAGTCACAATGAATTGCTCACCGTTGCAACCATGCAATGTCGCTCCAAGTCAGCGACTGGTCCATAAGCTTTGACACGTATTCGTTCAAGTATGAAGAATCGCCTTCCCCGTCTTTCACTCCTTCAGATGCTTTAGAACCAGAAACAAAATTTGCCAATCTACGGACAATCAAGTTGATGTAGAGCATCAGCAAAAGTTTCATATTCCACACCGTTTCGGGAACTAACCTCAAATGCTTCGGAAGAGCAAACTTGTTCCTGAAATCAGCTCTTCGTTTTCCAAAATAAGGTGCATCTACTGTTACGACCAAGGCTTCGAACCCAGCGTCTTCAGCTCTCTTCACAAGATTTCTCGTGACATCCCTGAAATGCAGTAAGTAACTGCTGCAAATTCTTCTTCATGGTCATGTGAATCTCTCTTTTTACTGCTATGCACCTGTCTTTGTACACGTAAAGCTGGAACCATTTCCGACTTCCCGGTGTTGCTGCAGCGACATCTTCGATGCTGGTGGTCGAAATGGTGCTGAGAATGAAAACCGTTCCCATTGCCGCTGCAGCTGGAATTTCAAAAAACTACGGAATTACACATCTCAAACTCTTCATGTGTGAAAAGTCTATTTTGGGGACAAATTTAAAGCAGAAAAACCCCTTGGCTCAATTCCACTCACCTTTGGCATTTGCCACCTCGCCTTCAGAACAAGCCATTCGTTGCATGGCAGTGGGTGAAACACCCAATGGAAAAGCTACACCCTTGGAAAGCACCGTACGATCCAGCTTGATTCTGGAGACATCGTGAAGGACTCTCGGGCGAATTATCCATCTAGAAAATTGTCGTTTTTAAACGCTAATTATTCACAATTGCGTATCGTTTACAAGAACAGGTTTCCAGTTACCTTTTGAACGCGTTTTTATTTTCCCGCAGGCTGATTTCGTCATCAGCGCCACTTTTGTAGTAATCCAAAGCGTTCTTGTCCAGAACTTCAAACGCTGCGCCCTCAAAATCTTGGACGCAAACCAAAGAATTCATTTTCTAGTCAGTGTAGGGTACTGGAACACCAGAAATAATGGCACTGCGAGCTTTCTTCAACTAATGACTAATAGTATTTTGCTTTGGTCTAAAGCCAGTCGTAATCACGCCAAGTTTCTAGTCCCTTGAAAATAAATCAAGAACAACTTAAGACGACCATGAATCTTTCTTATCAAGATTTCAAAGAAATCGGCACAACAATGAAGGTTCTGTCACCATCATCTTTGCTTGACTGCTTTATCATCCGCCTTATCAACTCCCATCAGTTTTACTGACTGTTGACACATACAAAGTTGCTCATACTAACTTCGGCATCTCATAATCGCCAAGTAAAAATGTATCGGTTTAGTAAACTAATCAGGTCAAAAAAGTTCAAGTTCGCATAATCATTTGATTGCTGGAATCTTTCCAAGCCGTTTCGCATGTATGTAAATCCAAGTCAATCAATCTTTATAACGTCGATTGAACCAACTTTGAACTCGCTTCCAATTTTGTTTGCACAATCCTAGCATCAAGTCGATCCGCAGCAAACAATCAAAGATGTCCTTGCCACTGACTGAAATACATTGCGGCATATCATCGAAATTACCTACATACCCGATGCCCGACTGCTCCACCACTATAGCCGATTCCCTTTCCATTGCCCACACTTCTCCCCTTCTGAGAAAGCTGCCCTGTTTTCACCACGGTGAGTTACTTTCCTCAGCCTGCGCAGTACAAAGGAGGAGAAAGTTCCGCTTTCACTTTCCTCGTTTGAAATCCGGGAGCGCACATGGAGATAAGAGCATCGAATTCAGTTGTTGTGCTTATAGGATTTCTGCACTGTTGTTCTTCACAACCAAGAAATTAACGTTGATTACGAACAATGATTTGAGATTTTAAAGAAACCAGTACCATGTAAATATTCCTTTAAAATGTTCGACAATCATTAATTGCTGCTAGAACCACATCCAAACATGAATCTCGCCGAGTTGAGATTATTCCGAATTTGTCTTGTTTGTTTTTTGACTCTGGTGGGTTCTCACACCTTCGATTATGAAGATGAAATTATTCATCATAGAACTGTCAAGCGAGAAGCAGTAAGATTTCGTACAAATTTTTCTCTGGTTATGTTGGAAGTAGGTAAATTTTAATTTATCAACTTGTAATTTTTTCACAGTCGGAAGCTTCATTCCATCTGAAGAAACCTATGGAGAAGCATCCTGGTGTCATTAACGCAAAACCGGTTCCGCTAAACGGCGTTCCTCCCAAGGCACCTCTCATTCCAGACGTCTTTTCTGTGGTCGTCGAAACAGTTCTTCCGGAAGTAAGCAGTAGCTTCATCAACTTTGTGCTTTGAAAGAAAATTAGAGTTAACTTGATGATCTTTTCAGACTCAAAAGCGGCAGCTATGGAACCTGCACATTGACCGCACAGAGAAAATTGTTGTTCATAGAGTTAACTTACCAAATATTAGTGGGAAACGATATGACTTCTTCTACACTAAAATAGTCAGAGATTTCCGTTCAGGTAAAATCTTGCGTCTATAATTCGCCGTTATTGCTACATAGTCAAATCATGTAATTTTAATGAATGTGCGATTAATGCTTTTAGGTCTCGAATTTCGAATATCGAACGGAAAAACTTCGTCTGACTGCATAGTTGATTCCATTCAGACCAAACCGGAACCACCTCAGCGAGGGACAACTCTCACTCCAATCAGCCGGTTCATATTAGAACATGCGAAATTGTTGTTGAATTTTGACCCTTCCTTCGTTAACTATTGGGGAAATGTAAGTTGCGGACCTGTTAATCATCCAATGTTGCCGTACTTATATTGGACTTCTTAATTTAAACTTACAGAGAACCATCAGAGACATGGACAGCGCAATCTGGCTTCATGAAAGCATGAGCGAGTTTGTCTCAGAATTTGCGTTCGTCAACGACTCATTGTTACCCATTTCGGTCGCTACATTTACGAGGGAAGGAAGTCCCAAAGTTATTGCCATTTCCAACATTTTTGAAGATAACATTGAAGGCTACCGACCGTTCCTACGATCTCAGGGTCATCCGGATGTGAGCGAGTGTCTCGACAATACGCCGTTGCTGCTTCGTATTTTGATCAATGGTACTTTTAGAACCTTTGCATTTTAGCAACGTTTAAGAATTGACTTCTAATATGTAACCTTATGTGGAACAGCACCATACTCAAAGCTTCGAGCTGGCAAGGAATTCATCGTCTTGGAATCCATTCGCCGGGCAGTTGCTGGCTTGGCGGGCATCTCACTTCTTCGAGTGACAGACCTTGCCGTAAGTCTATATAGATTTAGTTTTGTTTTAGTTCAAAATGGATGAAAGATCCCAAGAATCTAATGTTAATTTACGGATGACTTCTCTTTCAGCTCACCGAACATCAAGCAACAACATCCGCCTTCTGGTTCTCACTCCGACAAATAGTCAATTTCCAGGAGTTGTCAAAAAACAACAACACTGCTCATTCGACCGTCGTGTTTCCGCTATCAGACGCTTACCGCATTTTGCGCGATGTCATTACGAAACATGACGTCACTTTACGGGTCGATCTCAGCTCCACAGAGCACATGGTACGCTTGTTCAGAAATTCAAACTATTCTCATACAGCATCAATTTTTAATTCGTTTGGAAATGTATTTTTAGCTTGTCGGAATTAACCGTGGCTCTCTGATATCAATTCCCCGAAGCCTCCATCCGATCTACAGTCGCAATCCTAATGCTCATTCCATGTCGCTTATCAAGGCTTCTTACACTTCCGGTAAATTTTCCCGATAAATTCAGAGTTTGTCAAAATTGACGAGTGCTGTTTGGATCAGAGAATCTTCCCTGACACTATTTCACCCACGGAGATTTTCCGTTTAAAGCACAACTACGTCAATTCTTGCTATCCTCTATTTGTCCTTCTGATCCGATTCTGTCTACATTATCCAGGACGTTAAACATTTCATGGTTCTAAATTGACTTTCAGGAGCTGTCGCTGGTCTCGGGCTTGCAATGGCTGTGCTGGGCTTGGCAGTGGGTCTTCTACTTGGCTTCGTTCTCTGGAACGGATCCACCCGAAAGCGCTACTGGCGTACAATCCTGTCAGCAGCTCCAATACCCTACGGTTTAGAGACTTGAAAATTTCCACATCAAACTTCCTCAACATCTTTAATTTTTAAGCTTTTTATGAATTCGTAGTTGTTACGAGCCTTGTTTTTCTCAAGGTAGTTTATAATACAATACTGTATTGTGATAAACGTAATCATACCAAGTTGATTTGTAGTTCAACTTTGCGGCAGAGAGACTTTTAGATCAATTGATATGAGATTGTCGCGTGTTCCAAGTACATGTACGTATACGTTTCGATATCATTCAATTTAGACTTTAGAATTTGAGAAATTTTAATTCTAGGAGGTATTGAGAAAAATATAGATTGAGCCAAATTGAAACTCAAATAGTCACAACTTTGCAGTATCAAACAATATTAGCAAAAACTTTTGTTTCGTAAGACTGCGTGTGTATACAGTTTGAATTGACACCTAAAAGTCAAAGGTGAAAGCGGCCTCTCACACTCACTCAAGTTTTAGCACCATGAAAATATTGCGACACTCAAGCTGTGGGCACACCTTGTTTGATGGCGATTCTTGCCTTGCATTCCATTCCATGACCACTTTCAACTCAACAATGGCCTCTGGCTCATGCGAATAGTCCAAAACAAATAAACAAAATTACACACACATTCACCTCCTTCAAAGCTTCTCTTGAGCAAAAATCATCTTGTCAAAAATGTTCCACAGCAATCAGCGCAGCACACAACTAAAGAATTTAACACCGAAATTCGATTTGAGTATTCGCTTTCCGGTCGTAACTTTCATCGTAAGTCCAACAACGTTACGCAGGTTTCAAGGTTGGCAATCAAGCTCCAAGGATGCGAATTTTCGCAACCTGCTGTAAAAATCTTACATACAAAGTGTCTCTTCACTCAAGAATGCTAGTGGCGGAAATTTAAGCGTGTCATTTTTCGTTGTAAACCTTTCGGAGGCCTTCAATGCAGCGATGCTAAAAACCAAATTTTGATTGCTGGCCTTAGGGCAAAACTGGGTACCAAGTCGTTAATCGCATTCAGAAAATATCGGTTAGGAAGTCAGCGGAGTATGGAATCGGTCGGTGAAGATGTGTGCGGACTCGACTCTTGTTAACACCTTTTTAGGGGCTTGAAGAGGTCGATTGACTGACAGGTGCGATCAAGTGGCTTGTAGGCGGACGTTTCGAAAGGGTAAACGGAAGTGAAGAATCAAGAATGCAATTTTTGTTTACTGTTTATGAAATGTAGCATGAATCCAAGGCGTCGGCTCTACTTTTCTAGCTGTGAAAGACTGCGTGGCTGCGTACGGTGCATCTTGCAAAAGAAAGAAAGAAGGAGAACACAATACGTATTTTATTATGGTGACTTACGGTTACGGATCAATTAACATAAAGGTGCAAACATTAAGTCGACCTGCGTGCTATTATCAGAAGCACAACTTCCACGTGCATGAACTCATTTTTGATCAGTCACAAGAAAAACGCTGCTGCACTCCAACTTTGCTGTTCTGCCAACCTCGATTAGCGACGCAGCTGCAAGCTTCTTCCCACCTTTGCCTTTCGCACATTCTTCCGGGTGAAAACCTGCGTTCACATTTATTCAGCATCAGCAAGCGACAAACGGCAGACTTGAGTTTGCGTGGATACCACAGTTTCGCATTGTACTTTGCTAATTAGATGAACCCCAAACTCAGACACGCATCTGCTTAATGTTTCAATCTCCTTTCCATATGCATTCGCCTTTTACCGCCTTATCTATGTTAGTTGTTTCTGTAAATAGTTTTGTTGTGAATAATTGCAGAACGCGAAACGCATCTTCAACAGGGACGTACTCAACTCTTGATTTCACGACTCATAGCCCTGCAAAAGAAGCATACCGGAAAAGCAGGTCGCGACTAAATTACCGCAGTCGAAATTTAATTATCGCATTCATATTCACCTTTACAGTTTACGGTTACTACTGCACTCAACGTGCTTCCTTCACACCGTTTCATCCAGCCTCGTTCAAACCTAAAAGTAGTCGTCAACCGTTACGGCGAAATGCTTTAGGGCTTTTTGTAACTGCAGTTACGCACTCAAGAGTCGACGCCATTACGCCGGAAGTGGGTCAGCAGTAAAAGATCCAGCGACGGCGGAGACTTTCGTTGAGACTGGGCGGCGATTCCATTTGCCTTACTTGACAGTTAACCGATTCTAATTACATATTGTTTTGTTGAAACAAACTCTGTTGGCCATTCAAAGGATAAGTACAATGCCATTGTTATTGACTATGCGATTCTCAAGCATTTCTTTTCCGTAACAGGTCATCTGGTGCTAAATGTACAAATATGGAAGTCGGAGAAGAAGTGCAGCCGATGTGGAATGAAATCATGCCAGAATCAGCACTGTCAATCATTGAACAAATTAATTTAATATTTTTTTATTTGTTGAAGAATTTGCTAGAAACTTGCACATACTAGACTAACAGTATATATATACTTGAACTTTAAATGGATCCAACGATCCAAAGCAACATTAAATTTCAATGACACTTTCTCGGTTGCAGCTCTTTTCCGTTCTTTATGTCAGTTCGATTTGATAACATCCGGACAAGTCGTAAACTATGCGACACTTGCAAACATCGTTCAGACTGAACACAATGCCTATAAGTCGTTAAACCCTTACATATTTTAAATACAGGCATTAAAAGTTAAACTTCTCTCCATCCTCAGTAAAAGACAGGAAAAATTGGCAATAACAGCAAGTGGCACGTTCAAGTCAAAGTCTAATGTATGAGCTCTTAAATACTGTTCATCTGTGATACGATACATAGAATAGGACTCAAAACGACATAAAACGATAGTTTTCTCCAGAAGGCTGAAAATTGCAACAGTTATTCGATGTACCTTATAGTATTTAACGTTGCATTTGTATCACTAACACACTCATAATACGGTAAATACGGTTACAAACAAATACAAAAAAGTGGCCCTGGAAGGAACCTAGAATCCGAGCACCACCGATGACTGCAGCAGACAGAAAATAAAGTTAAGCAACGTGAATGAGAATCAACCTGACGTAAATTTACTTGTTATATGTAACACCAACTTCTTTTGGTTGACGGACTTGATCTCTAATAGCTCGTAACGTGTTGTGGCTCACTTTAGAAGTCTGTCTGCATCGGAGGACCCGTCGGTTTATTATCTTTTCTCGGTGTCCTCATTGGGCCTTCGATGGTGGACTTTTCGGTGACGGTGGTCGAAGTGACCCTGGGCGAGGTGAAGTAGGGCGGGCGATCATCATCGTCGTCCTCGTCCTCCTCGCGGCTGTAGGCGAAGACGACCCAGGAGAAGTAAATGAGGAGAAGGAAGTCGACACCGGTGATTGGAAGGAAGACTTGGATGGCCATTGTCAACTGGAGCTCGTTAGTCATAATGCACAGGAAGCTTCCGCCGATGGCAATAATGATGAAAATGTGAATTATCACCCACACCAAGGCCATGTTCCGTCCGCCCTGCAACACATCAGTCCCGAACATTAGCGCCTCCAAAGTGCATCAACAATGAACCGGAGCTCTTTTCAAGGAAATCTCGACTAATTACACCTGTCACTTGATCATTCTGTAACGACTTTATCCTGACAACAACCTCCTCCAACCTCTTCTAATGTCGCCAACAATAACGGCTTGAGTAACTTCACCTGTCCTTGACATTCAGTTATTGCGGCAACAAATATATTTCATCATCATTTCCGGAGTTCAAAACCTTTCTGCTAATTCAGAGCCAGGACCTCAATTTTCTATATTTGAACTAGCTCAAAACGCTTAGAAAAATACTAGCTGCTTCAGCACTCCAGGCTGAAAATGGCAAATTAGAGGCGTAGGAGGTTCATAGCTCTCTGTTTTTGTCAACTTGATTGTACTCATTGGTTCATCTTCAAACAAGTTTTCAAGCCTTCTTCTCACATCTAAATGCCAACGCCCATAATTTCAAACTACCCATGTTAAATCGCTGCTTGAAGCTGTTCCAGGTACTAGCGCCAAAGTAACGACAATGACTAACACATGCTTTTCGCCATTGTTCACCCTCTCTTAACTTTAACGTTTTTAGATTTGTCTCTATCTGTCGCTCAAATGTATGATTCATTCGGCCTATTAGTCATAGCTGCTAATTGCAGCTAACCAAGTTATCTCTGCTCGCAATGCTCTTCAGTCAACTGGTGGCTTGTTCATCCCAGCTTTCTCAATTGCGCCAGCTCATTTTGACTACCTGTGCGTGTTTGCTAGATAAATTTTACCAAGCTCTCAAGGTAACTTGAAGAAAGATCCCAAGACTCGCATGATTCTATCTTTCAGTCAAACAAAACTCTTAGTTAGTTAGACAAAGTTGGCAACTGACCTTAAGGGACGCCATGAGGAGCCAGAATGAAAAGAGAAACTGGAGGAAGCCGCCGACCAATGCGGTTGCAGTGCAGGTGACGAGGATTCTGAAAATGGAGTCAATGTCGTAGAGGTTGGTGTTTACGCCGATGAACTGGTTGAGCTGCCACAGGACGAGTTCGGCATGAGGTCGAACCGGGTTCTTGACGAGCCGCATGGATCGATGAAGGGCCCAGCTCCCTACCGTTGCGACAATCACGCCGCAAAGCTGCAATATGATGCACGTATAAAATATCTTGCTCATTTTTATCACCGAAAGCGTGTCAGTTAATCCTTCCGTTTCAAGCTTTCACAAAAGCACTATCAACAAGTTCATGTACCAAATGCGTGTTGTCAGTTTTTGTTTACAGTTTCGTTTTGCATTCAACAATTCAGCCGATTGTTAGTTGATTGAATTGAATTGAACCTGTTTCCGCATTATGTGACGTTTGTCTTGTGAGTCCCAGTGTCAAAATGTACAGAAAAACTAATTGCTTTTTTAAATTTCAAATCAGTTTTATATATAATCAAAATCGTACCAGAGAACAGAAGGCTACTGCTTTCACTCCTTGGCGCAGACTCAGGCAAAAACACGCCGAGCCCATTTTGTTACAAGTCTCGTCCAACTGTTCACAAAATCCACTGACGCTCCTTTCCAACGAAATTCCTCGGACTGTTTCCAAAACTTTAGATCACTTCAAGACACTCACAAATTGATCTCTCAGAACGTTTCAGCTCAAAGAAACACTGGAGTTTGTAGATAATTCACAAACTAAAATTTGAGAAGCGTTGGACGCTTTCAGAACGTTGCGGAGGCTTGCCAGCAGCAGAAAGTTTCTGAATGGGAAACGTTGATTGTTCCCGCAAAAGACACACTTGCTCCTTGAGTGTTGTCAGAAACAGAGTGAGCTACCATCGCCGTATTCGAAAGCTTCAAATAAACATAATTTTATTACTCTATGCACAATCGCACTTCAACCTCTTTAATGTTCCTTGCATTAGTCACAATGGAGTTGGTCGGTGACGACGACTGACTCTGCTTCGGTATTCTTATTATATTTGTGTACGTATGTAATATTTGGCTCCCACAAGGTGTATATTGTGTGCATGGAAAAGTTAGCAGGGACACGACAACAACAACGTGCATTACTGAGTGAATGCTGCCGCAGCGCCAAGCCAACCTTGAAGAAAGCAGTTTCATCCCCCGACGACATTAACCAAATGTGAAATAATGGCGTTACCATCATCTTTAACGTATTAGCGCCAACGTCTAATAGCTCACATCCGAACATGAAAAATAAATCCTCGTGACTCACCCACCTCACAACACCTAAACCCATCCAAAACAAGCTGATTTTAACTCACTTTAACCATTACTAATTTCAGGTATGCGCTCTATTTCAGTTTCAGCAACAGGCCACACAACCTCTGTCAGCCCAAACTTGCAGTTCGCAAGACTTCCACATGCTCGCATCGCAAGCCTCTGGCCTCTCACCATTGACGCTCCGCTGTAAACTTTAAACCATCCTGTGCACCACCTTCTATCGTTAATAGCTTCCTGGAAGCAAGCATTTACAAGACTTAAAGACGACAGCAGAAGCAGTTGCGCATTAATCGCCTGCATATTTCAGTTACAATTTCATTCATGTAATTAATTGCAAGTCGCAGTCTCTTCCATCAACTATCAACAACGGGCTTTAATTATTACTTTATGCCAAACCTTCTTGCTAAATACGTTGGGCAAAATATCCAAAAATCCTGATTCCCTTACAATGATCCAGACCACAACCGTAAAAGTTTGGAAAGTCGCTTTAAGATTACATAAAATAGAAAGACATTACTGTACATTTTTCTGGTAGTAACGATATAAAGAGAGAACATTGTTCATAATTCTTCAAAAATGTAGCAGGAAACTCAACTGCGGTACAAAGAAGAGTCTCGAGCGTATTGTACTTGACAGGTAGGATACCTAGGCGGGCTGGCGCTACTTCTTCCTCCAGTTCCACCTGAAGATTCGCCTGCAACGTCAGTGATTGATCAAAATAAATCCCTTATATGTGTTACGAATTTATCCGAACGTGAGCTGTTGCTTACGATATCGGTTTTGTCCTCCTGGCGGGTACGACATGTAATCTCCAGATTTCGACTTGAGATTCTTCCTCACCATGAAGAAGCAACTGGCAAAAATCAAAGCGCAAACTGAAGACACTAGAGAACTTAACATCCACAGTCGGCATTCGGTAGGAAGACTCAGCTTTGGGGTCTTTTGATAATATTCTGCAAACACATCTCCAAGTTGGTTTATTTTCATTGAGCGCATTATGATTAGAGATTAACAACTTACCTGCCGGCATTAGTACCGAAAAACCAATGTTGTTGGCGAATTTTGTACTCGAAGCGTTTATTTGAGGCCCAGGCGAGCTCGGGACAGCATTGAACGGTGTTACGGGTCCTTTAGGGCGAGCCGTCTCAAGATCGGGCATTGAAGTAGTCGATGTGTGGTCAACGCCAGAAGGACTCGGCGATGGAACCCCGTTATGCCCAACTGGCGGATCGATGGTCAAAGGGACGTCTGATACAGGTTCTGACGACGCTGTTCGCCAATGGAGGTTCAGGGGCGCAGCGTAGTTTGCCACGAATTTTCCGTCTGTCGAATTGTAGTAGTTCAAAGGCAGAGGCTCTTGGGCATTTCTCTTGCGTCGCCCGAAACTAGTGGGTTGATGTTTGTCTTCACAATGCTCCTAGAACATGGTATCGTTTTTACAAGTTGGGGATGTTCCATAAATTCATTTTAGAATGAAAAAGACTTGAGTGCTTACTGGATAGCAATCGTCTTCTTCCATGCAAGCCTTGATTTGAGTATGGAGCCACAAGGTGTTTCGTTCCCCCATGTTCGACAACAAAAAGGCTTCAAAATCCAACACAACTTCGTTCGATCTCTCTTTTAATCTGTATGGCTGTTTAGGGATGATGGAAGACAGGTCCGGATTTCGGCATCTGAAACGCGAGTGAGCAGAAAAATTAGGGTTCATGATAAAAACAATTTGTGCCAAAAATGTCTGTTTGCTGCACAAACCCGCTTTTGACTAAAGACACAGATCCGACAGCATTTCCGTCCTTTGGATCAGGTGACACCGATACTTCCATCAACTTTGCATGTTGCCAGGCTGCAAAAACACATTGTTACTGTCATTGCCAGGTGTCACACGAAACATTTGATCAAACATTTCAGGTGAAAGACTTACATGAATCATCGCTGATTCGAGCCCTTAACTGAAGACGTGTTCCAATGGGAACAGCATGGTCGACAGGTAATTCTTGAGCTCCAGATCCAGTCAAAAAGGCGCCGATGCCGTTGCCTCCATCGCTACTCCGTCCCTGTGGCAAACTATTTTCACGGAAAAGTGCGACTTCGTACTCCAGTCGTCCTGGAATTTCTTCGACGACACCGCTCACCCGGGCTCCCGACGGACTAGATTTCGAATGAGAAGCGTTGGTTATAGTGAGTAACGGGATCGGTGCAATCATCGTTTCAAAACAATGGGGTTTGTGGTGTGCGTGTGTGTGACACTGAACTGAAGAAATGTGACGATCAAGTGCAAAACATTACGTAAACGACACTTACATGCTCCCAGCAAAGCCCGCCGTCTTACTTTGAGTAACGATCGGTTGAGGAGGCTTGCACATGATAATGACTTCCTGGTCGGATAGCATCACAACGCCTGGCAGTTGGGGAAACCACACCCGAACGTGAATGAAACCCTGAAATTAAACGGTCCTCGTTACATACGAGGACCATTTACCACCGCCACGAGTACATTCTACCACCGTTTACCCATCAAAATCATTCAACGTTTACGGTTTAGCGATATACTTTAGAAACTATGATTTGTACATCAACTTTTATGTCTTAAAGTGCTTCAATTGATATTCCCAAAAAAGTCCTTCCTTCTTCTTCAGATAAATCAAAATCAAATGTTGAATTTCGATTTGACTGATCAAGTTTTAGGGAGAATAAACGGATAAAAGAATACGAGGAATCAAAAAAGTCAATTTTGTAATGGCGTCAAGTTTGACATGATGTCACAGACGACTTACGTTGCGCTTGAGGACGCCACACTGCGAAAAGTCAGTGATGCGGAGAACGAAAACTCGGCCAGATGAATCGGTTGGGTCGCGAAAAATTCTGCAAGGCTCCTTGTCTTGGTCTCGGCTGCTAACCGAATTTTCGGCATTTTCCCTCCCGAAGGCGCTTCCGCGGTCATCAGCAAAAATCGGATCACCCCGAAACCCTTCAGGCTTCCGAAGTCGTGCAGTGAAAATCTCCTTCTTTCCACTTCCAACAGCACAATCAATGTCTGCCACTACAAATCCAATTTTCAATTTAAAATACGGTGTCCAAGGTGTCTGTCCAAAAATTTTATTTAACCCTAATCTCTGATCTCATATCATGTTATGAGACTCATGATCCATTTTTGGCAGAAATCAAAAGAAAAAATATAGAAATCATTTAATCAACTTCAAGTATCATGCTAAGACTTTGGAAAAAAGTTACCGAATACTGAAAAACTTTTTAAAGTATTTAGCGACTGGCATTCAATAATAGGGAAGTTTTACTAACGGGTCTTAAGGACAGTATTCCATCTCTTGGCAGTATTTTCAGCCACTTCAAATTATATACGTTTAGTGTATAGATTGATTCTTTGCAATTTTACCTTCGTATTGATCCTGCGCAACACAACCGGTCACAATTAAACTGATGATACTGTAACACGACAATGCCAGTTTGAGCTGCATCTTTGTATTGCAATCTCAATCACGACTGGCTTCACGTAACTTTTGTCTTCTACAAAACCGATAAACTCTGAAGAACCAAAAATTGGAATGGAAAACCTTCGTCAGTAGCACCACTAAACTAACTGACTATTTGCAGCATCGGAACTTGATATTAATGTAAACGCCATGAAACCACCAACCCTCGGAATTGCTTACTTACTCTTCAAAATTCACTTTGTTCATATCCCGTAAAATTTAACCGTAAGAAGCATAGCGTATATATTTAAACTTGTGACGGTGACATGCTTTCACAATGTTCATCTCGGCGCAAGTACCATGAAATCCCAATGCCGTAATTATCGGAGCTTCCGTGCCCAAGTCATCGTTGCGGTCTGCTTTGGTGACACAAGTGCTTCTTTTTACTTATATGCTCAACCGACCGCTCAACAAAGATATGACACCACAAAAGCAAAAACAAAAACCTCAACAAAATCTTATGTAATCTTCATGTTCATTCAGACGACTTTCTTTCCAAGAATCTAATGGTCCAGCCCTCAGCTTGCGTTTGCTCATGGAGTCGACCAGGTCAGGGTATCAAACTATATTACTTTCTTACTTTAGTTTTTCGGTACTTCAGATCGATTTTCTACCGACACAGCCTTCCTTTTCACCCGTCATCGTCCCCAGTCTCGTAAACTTTCACATGTCAAAGATGAGTGGCATTTTCTCGAGTCCCGGCGTACAATTGTTTAAATATGCGTTTGTTATTAATGATATGTCAATAAATGACCCTTTAGTTTAGTTTGTTTGCTTCTACACCTTTGTTAGTTAGAACAGGTGTCAGAGAAAGGCCTTGTGTTTGAAGTGATCCGAGGAGCATGTGAGCTTCAGAAACTTGACAAAAATGTACATTTCCTCTATTTGCTGAATGATTATAAATATTCCGGAGGTCAACCATGGACATCAAATAACCTTCATCCAGTTACTAGTTGCGCTTTGAAAGCTGAGTTGTGAATAACTTTCGACACTTTTCGTAAAATGTCCCAAGGCGTAGCCGTAACAAGTGAAAACGAGTTGAGAAAGGCCTTCAGGATTCCGCTCTTTTTGGCTTCAATCGTCGGAATTCCATCAATTTTACAGACTCCACACGAACTAACGAATCCATCCTGGTAACCAAACGCCACAAATAATCATACACAAAATGAAAATTCCATAATCAACTGTGGATTTGCAGGTTTTTTAAACTCAAAACGCTCATTACTGTTGTCGTTATTCCAACCCTGTTAGCTTTGAACTTGGCATTTAACGCGCTCCACGTAACAAAGGCTATTCTTGATGGCGAAACCTCAACTATTGGGTAAACCAACTACTGGACCAGCCTGCAAATATCAAATATTGTTCTCTTAATGACCTTTTTGATCTGACAGGAAGTTTGCTGGAACAGTCGCAGGCCTCTGGTGGTGGTCAAGTGGATTTCTCATGTTCATGTACTTTGTCCTTTGCCGGAAACGAACTTCCTTGTACTTTCTCACTTGGGATCCTATCAACAACTTCAGCGACCAAGCAAGGGCCGAGTTGCAGCTTTACCCTGCCGATTCTAGCCTTGAACGTGACGTTAACCTAATATTCATTGGAGTCTTGCTTTCGGCCACAATCGACGCTATCTTGTATCACGTCTACGCCATGAGAAATAGTAAAGGTTCGTTCGGTCACATAAACACCATTTACTATAATAGTCACAAGTTTTGATTCAGTATCACCAAACCTACAAAAAATGTTTGCAGATTCCGTAAATTCTCTATCTGACTTCTTGCAACACCACATTAAATCTAACCAATATGTTGAGCCTTACGTTTTTGGTAGCAGCTTTTTGGCCGGAGTTCATCTATGGCTAAACAAACTCACAACATTCGTTTTGAATTTCGGAGATATTCTTATAATGATGATTTCGAGGGCTATTTATGGACAGTTTCGGTCCCTACTTCACTATGTCACCATTAATACCGATTCTGAAGGTGTCATTCCAAAACTGCAGACAGGTGAGCTTTCCAGTCTAATTTTCTGTGGAACTTCAGAATTAACTGAAACTAAATTTTTCATCTTTAAAGGAATTTGTTGGAAACGGTTCCGTAAAACATTCTTCAAGGCGGTGAAGAACATGAGAACCGCAGATCGTACCTTCCATATAATCATTTGGATATCGTATGAAACGAACATCTTTTTCATCTGTCATCAGGTGCTGAATCTCCTATAAAAGCTGTTTTAGGGAGGATTTTGAGAGAGATTGACCTTGACACCTACATCTTTTTGCAGCTTTCAATGGGCATCCACCCACCAGATTCCAGCTCTTTGAAGTTAGTGCATCGGGTGTATGTTGCTTGGTCTTTCTTTCATCTGATCCTAAGGACATTAGCAGTAAACGTCATTGCCGCTCAAATAAATCAGCGCTGCAACAAGTTGCATCGACAGATTCTACTTTGTACTTCAGAATCTTACACGGATGATGTAAGAGCTTTGTAATTCTTTGGATGTATGCTCCCACAATCAAGTGTATATCACACGGAAAATTCTATTGCATGTAACTGTCCCTTACGTCAGGTCCGAAGAACAGAGCGGTTTTTACAGCAAACAACATTGGGTTTATCCGGGAATGGAATGTTTGTAGTGACTCGACCCTTCATTCTTACGGTAACCAAAATAATTATGATGATCATGATCCGATTGGAAAGGTCTTATCAAACTCTAAACTCTAATTACAGATTATCGGGGCAATTTTTACCGTGGAGGTGGTTTTACTTCAAAACGTCTCCAACGACCCATGAGTGGGAGGCGGGACACCAATATTAAAGAACGAAAATCGAAACACCAGTTACCATACAAACTGTCTATTACTGCGTATAAAACTCGAGAATCTAAAATGTCAATTCATTAACCATTAACAGCAGAATGAACTACTTGTTGTCCGCGCTTGGACCCATCCCCAAATCGTTGCCTCGCTTCCTTCTTCCGCTTAGCTCTTTGGTTCTCAAAACAATTCCCATCAAAGAATTTCTCCCGGCACATTAAAGCACTACTATCCATAGTTGACTTTGAATCCTGTTGACACATTTGAAGAACATCACAATTAGAAACCAATTTTTCCATACTGAATTCCCCATTACTGGATGCTAATGATCAATATTAGTCGAAACATACCGCAGTTGGCTCTAGAATTTTCTCCATGACCAGCAGCCGTCTAGCAGCGAATGCGGTTAAAGCTTGTTCACAGTTGTGTACTAGTTCCAGACAAGGATGTGCAGGCAGTTTGCTGTCGTCATACGCTTCCCTACGGATGTAAGAAGATATACAAATTCGGCCCCAAATGAAACGTTATTAGTGACACAAAATCATCTACTCGTCATTTTACCTAGCTATTGGTAGCCAATAAACAAGACGACCACCCATTACAAGGCGCTCCGCAGCAAAGTCCAACAGGTCCGTGAATATTTCGTGCAAGGAATATTCGACTCTGGACGGTATGTGCTTTTCCACATGTTCTTCTTTTATTTTGTAGCACTCTTTAGAACCAATTTTCTCTGTGGGTTCGCGAATACCGTATGGAGCTATAAAGAGCAATACAAAAAATGCATCTGAAACAACATCTACATGAAATGTTTCGAAAGTTTTTGAAGAAAACCTTACGGTCAGTAATAATAGCGTCGAACGTTACATTCTTTCTCCAAAGTGGCAGAGACGAGTCAGCAACAACAACGTCCAAGTATCGGTCTTCAACGTCATATTGCTTTAGATTCGCCCTGATGCTTTCGTCTTTGTCACGTTCAGTCTAAATAGTTTTCACATCAAACGCTTGATAGAATCGTAAAACTCGTACTCCTCTTCTTTTATTCTATACAAAATTTGATTACTCACCTGATTTGCTCGTGTCGGTCGTGTTTTCGCATGAAGCATCATATAATCAATATCTGTGCCCATCACATGCGCTCCGAGCTTTGCTGCCGCGACAAGCAGCGACCCGCTTCCAACGAATGGGTCGAAAACAAAGTCACCGGGTTTTACAAGACCCACATTGCCCATAATTAGAGATAATAGGGGATCCATCGATGTGTTCCCAATGAATTTTCTGGTTTTGAGGGAAATCTTGGAAGCCAAGCTTCTTTGACCGTCAGAGACCTGAAAATGAATCATTGTCAAAACTATATACATGCATTACCCCTGTCATACGGTAAGATAAAGTTTTGAAAAATTATCAAATATGAAGCTCACCCAACGACCGAAGAAGCATTGCACTGGTTCAGGAGGAACATTATTGGGATCTAAACCGTAATACAAAATCAAGTCTAGGCAACATTGAGGGTTCTGGAGGTCAACTCTCCCCTCCATTGGCATATATTCGAACGTCTGTAAAACAGAATAAAAAATTAGGCCTACTATAATTCCCTGTAAGAGCCCAGTGCAAGTGTAGTCATACGTCAATTAGGGATCTTTTTGCAGCCATGCTGATTGTTTTGCCATATGTTTCAACGCGGATTCGGAACGAATGTTGCTTGAATGGCTCAAAGAAATGCAAGTTAGCCTTGATTTTTTCGTGGAGCCCATCGAGACTATCAGCTTGAGACCATATTTCCGTACAGGAATGGGCTAGAACACTTCTGCTCATGATGCGTTTCGCATTATCTTCTGAAGGGAGGTCCATGATGATGAACGGCTAGAAATACATTTTGTTTTAGCAAATCTTTTGCATCATAGATTATAAACTCTGACTGTAGCATACCCCAATAGCAATGTGACTTTCCCATAATTTTCTGTTGATTCCGAAAAGCTTCAGCAATGAGATCAATTCCTAGAACAAAACAAAAACATTCAGAGTCAGCTAACACTGGTTAATTGGACTGTCCAGTTTGGCTTAGTCCCACCGGTTTTTATCAGGCTCAAGTTTGTGGCCAAGTCATCGATATTTTTATGTACTGTTAACACCGGATCAGAAGTGAGATCTTTCGATTAAGTAATTCAGGTTAGAATTTTACAAATGTTGACGCATACTTTCTGACTTTCCGATATTCTAATTCACTGTATTCAGGTACGAAATTATTGAACTCACTGCAGTCCTGAATGGGAATTGCTCGTTGGAAAACCAATACAAGTACGGCTTCAGCTTCATTATTTTGTTTAATAGCGTTGAAGACAAACAAAATATGCAACACTAGTAAATATATAGAAATCGAAATGGTAAAACGCGAACTGAACGTAACGTATCTAGCACATGTAAAATTTTTCATTATTGGGAGACCATCGAGTCTTTCCCGCCGTTTCATGTTGCGACGCGCTTGCAGACATAGAAAATACTTTAGTAAAATCTGTTGGGTGTCAAAGTGCCAACCTTCAATTCAATGAAAACTCCAAAAAGCATGAAATTCGATGCAAAAGCTAACAAAGTAAGTAACATGCATTCATTGAATAGTCACATTGTTCGTTTCCTTTCAAACTACCTCAATTTCATCACATATCACTGATTGTACAAAACTAATATTAATATTCTAAGGACTAGAATCATCATATCATAGTTGGATCGCTGTTGACCACCATGAGTTGAGTAAAATCGTTAAAGCAGAACACTTCCCCACGATTCAGGTCAGTAATGCGCACTCCGGAAACATTGATGACGCCGCATCGGATTGCAAGGGCAGTGAGATGTAACTCGATGCTTGTACTTGGAGACAAAGAACCGGCTTTCATTTGCGTCAATCCCGTCCATACGTAACCTTGTTCCGGTGCTGAGAGAAGCTCTACAACAAGATCCATTTCTCGGTCTCTGCAAAATCAAACGTCATCAGCCGTAGTCTCAAACACCGTCATTCAAAGCTGACATTTGATTGAAGTAAAGATAGCTTTGGAGTGAGACACTTACGTAGTATTATTTTGCACTTGGCAATGTAGGTTGAACGGTGCATCACAGGCACACGCGTGAACTTTGGTTGGAATTAGTTTCAAATCTTGTGATGGAGTGGGCTGAAGTGGGATACCAGTTAGAAAATGAGGAGGTTAGTCTTTATCGAGATGACAAACAATCAATGGATTATGTATCTCACCTGGCGATGAAGTTGTGAAGTCTGTAACCGACCTTTGTCCCCCATACTTGTCCTCCATACAATATCTAATTTTCCTATGCTCGAGGCTTGTCTTGACGCTGCTGAGCGCGGAGTTAAGCGATACAAAAATTGATGAGCGTTATCCACACCAAGGATTACTGCTTGGCCTACTTCTGACGGAGACTTTTCTTCATCCGTTAATGCCGAGGAAAGCAAGTTGCCTGCAAATGACATGACCAAATGTGATAAGTGTGTTCATTTTCTTTCTGGATGGATTGAAAGCTAGCCGTTAATGCTTACATTCGAAGAATGAAGATGGTTCTAATTCAACTTTTTCCAGGCACATGGAAGCAGCAGTTATGTTATGGACTTGCGCTTCAAGATATACTTCATCATTCTGTAAATCATGCAAGCTGTCAAAGAATCATCACTATAATCACAAATTCCGCTAAGTTTTTACCTCAGCATTGTATAGCTTTGTTTTAACATCCAAAGGCTTTTTCACTTGAAAGCGGAAATAGCGCTCCATGACGATCGGTTCTCCGCTGATTGCTCCCACTAATGAATACGTCAAAGTGCAGATCAACCTGGAAATACAAATGAGATAGTATAAAGCTTCCTAGACGATTTCAAACTTTGCTAACTTACATGTGTTTTCCCATCTCCTTCACTTCATGGTCTAACACGATATCCAGAGTCCCACCTGGCTTCATTTCAGCTACCGGCTGGGACGAAGAAAGCAAGAATTTTTGTGTGTTCGTCTGTAATTCTACCTGTGGTCAAAATGTCGGGAATGATGAATGCCGCCAATATATAATGAGCATGATGTGGAAGAAATAAAATTCAATTACCTTGCAGGCAACATTCAATACAGTTATTGGGCTTTCGTTATGTATGAAGATGTAGCTGGAAAAAGTTTCCCCAAGGTACATGTTCCTGTAGATTGAAATGGGTTATTACGAACTTAGTAATCTTTCAGGCAGACTGATGATTGTAGACTAAATTATGTGTCCAAATCAGCTGGGAGCTGTTGCCCGTGGGGGTCATTTCTACTACGATTGACCAGCCTCGACCGAACCAAATTAGACTCCAAACACAACCTTTCTGTGTTCTGACTTGCGTCCCATTCAACTTGGATACAACTCCGATCGATATTGACTTTCAATTTCAATTACCCAAATCCTTGAGGCAGTTTCAAAAAGCGCCCTAGTGACAACTTGCTGATTCCGTGTAAAGTTGTAATGTCGTTGCTTTGCTCCCTACTCCATAGATCTCCTACCATGTCTCGATCATCGTCACCCAGTGCAAGTGGTCCGACAAGTGACGGTTTGACAAGCCGCAAGACTGAAATAGATGAATGATTTCTTAAAGTTCTAAGAAACATTTAATAGATAGACCTTAGACAAATTTCCTTACCTTTGATAGACAGTAGGGACTTATTATCTCGTCCGGGATCTGCCATATTTTTCACAATTTCAAAAATCACAGTTGCAGCAACGATTTCAGTCGAAAATATGACGGTAATGCATAGCCATCGTAAATGTCATTTGCAGCTATTCTGAACACCTGTCACAACATGGGAGAACCTAGGACTTTGAATTTCGCGGTTTACTGGTGCCATCACGTGATTACTCGAACCGCAAATTCGATGCTTTTCTACACTCATCGTTTTCATTGCTCTCGAATCTCTTGGAGAAAACTCCTCTGGTGTTACTTAACTTTTAGCGAAACTAGCAGACTATTTACATGTGATTCCGCACAAGGAATATTTTCCTTGGACTTGGACAAACTAAATTCATGACCACAGCGTTTACTAGTAATAAAAAGATTTATTCCAAATCAGAGAAAGGAGTTACTAACAACAAAAAAGTGTAGAATTGAATTCAACGCTCATTTTTCTTCTTCTTCATCTGAAAATTAATTCAAAAACATCAGAGAATGAACATACTACGATGCAACGGATGGATATTCTCAAGCAACCAATGTACCTTCATCAGAAGTATTATCTTCTTCTGATTCAAAAGTGTTGTCCGGAATATCAAAAAGATGGATCAGAGGTTTGTTAGGATCTCGCAAAATCAAATACTTTCCATCTTTTTGCTTCATACACAAGTCAATGACGCACCGCAGAACACCCCAAGCATTATCCATATTCAAGCTGATCTGCTGAGCGAACTCGGATGGTTTGAATTGCTGAGTTCCCAAGATGACATGGCTAGAATCATCTCGGACATGAACTCGGGACACATACCTTGAAGACACATTCACGAAATTATTTCATTGCATTCAACACTTCTTGCATTGTAAGCAAATTGTAAGTGATTTACTCACCCGAATTTCATTTGATCAGAGCCAGCTAGGAGAGCCTGCACAGTCCATTTAGCGAGTTTACAAGAATTGTTACGCAACTCATTAGCCAACACTGCTCCCCGTTGGGAGTCCAAACGCTGTCTCCATTCCATACCACCAGAATACTGCAAAAGAAACCTTTGTAAATCTGTATTCCGAAAAACAAACATTAATTAGGTTCATGTCTTCGTACTTGATAACTTCCTTTGGGGTTGTTGCGGGGATCCCACTCATTCAAAGCTTTAACATTCATATACTGAATTTCGTTGTTGGCTCCCTGCAAAACCGCGTCATGCTGGCACCGAGCAACCAATGTAATTCCGCCGTCAAGATCCCACTTTCTATATCTGTATCCAACGGATGCTAACTTTTCTTCGTCGTCTTCTCCAGCGAAAGGATTACGCTCTTCGAAATTGAATTTTTCTTCTCCCTAGTAATAAGCAAACAAAAACCAAACATGATGACTTTTTATTGTATGATGATCAATGAGTTCTTTTGCTCCATTACCATCTTAAGAACTTGCTGTGAGAAGTTGTTGCAGACAAATGTAGCTTCAAGTGCTAAGTTATTGAGCACTTCAGGATCGTCAACAGGAGGCTCACTAGATGTTTCGTTCACCGTTAAGAGATCTGTACAGAACCAAAAAAACACAATGTCTAAACTGTGCATTCAGAATTCAAACCATTGAGGTAAACTAACCAAAAGTGTTGTCTCTCTTATCGAAGAATAACTTGTCGCCAATTTTATGAACGACGATGTCCCAAGAGTACGCGGATCTTGTGGAGCACATCAGGGTTGCCAAAATCGAATCCGTTGCGTAGACATTTCCAACAGTTTTGGAAAGCTGCAGACAAAATATAAACATCAATTAGCATGAATTTATTTGATGATTCCGCAAGCAGACGGATGACTTACTCTGCGGATAATGGGATCATCTGATGTAGTGACAGTATGAATGATCCGATCGACAGGTATCAGCGGCCTCTCATGTTTGACGTTCACACGATCGTACGATTTGTCGTAGTATTCCATTGATCCACATTTAGCCCTGTTTCCACACCATATCAATTAAAAATTTGAACTTGGACGCGCCTGAAACAACAAACAAGCTCACGTACAAGTCCTCTGGCTCCTTCACTGAAGGCAACGAGAGTTTGCTGAGACGAGGGAAATCCATTTCTTCAATGATGTTCCAATCTGATTTCACCGTCACCGATGCCTCTCGGTTCTTCATCTGACCTTTACCCTGGTCGAATCTTCCTCGCCCTCTTTGGTTTTGGAATTTTCTATCCTTCTGTTTTCCAGACTTTTGCTGCTGCATTCCTTGACCTTGACCTCTCTGATTCTGATTTCCTCTTCCTCGAAGTCTGTTGTTTGGTCTGAACCTAGATCTCTGGTACATTGGGCGTTGCACCTTCGTGGTATCAACCAACTGGAAGGTGCTTTCATCTTCATCATGGAAATATGCAAACTGGTTGCCAGCTCCGACACCGAACTGGGAAGCGTACTTATCTGCAATGATTTCGAAAGAATGTTACACTTTGACACTTCACATTTCTAAATTGTACGTCAAACAACAGATACTTACTAGGGAAACGACGATCTGGGTAAGTCGCTCCGGTCCAATCGGCAATCTGAAAGACAGACGACAGATATTGATACCGACCGGTAATTACAAGTCGCCAATAATAGAACATTCAACTTACTTTGCCTAGACGATCACTTTTAGAATACGGCTGATACGGCATATCCTTGAACTGATCTGGAATCCCAGTTGGACCCCATCCTGTTTCATTGTCGTTGATAGCAGGCGCTACAAATTTCACTTGCTTCGCCATGGCGAGACCTTACTACTCTTGAAACACGACAAATCGAAGTCCCAAAAAACGATCAACCCAACCGGAAATTTTAACTTCAGACAGCTAAACTTAAAATTCAACTTGAATACAAATCCAGACTGCCTTTGCAACCTTTCTGTGCATTCAAACAGCGAGCATGCCGGTTCATACAATCACCTCGTCCCTCACTGCTAAAAGTTACCATATGCCGCTGTCTGTCCTGTATGTGAGTATATGCCCTCAATTCTGCATGTATATGTACATGGAATGGAATGGGACACTATATGGCAAATACGCGGGTAATTCAACACTATGGGTTTCGTTTGAATTTGTACGCATGATTTTTTTCACTATCTTTCAATGAAAAACGCGTACGGTCTCATATGAAATGTGGAAATGGATACTTGCACATTCAGATTCTTCGAGGGCCGAGATATCGGTCAATTGTATCTTTTACACATCCCATGTATCAAGCATTTGTGATCATCTCAATTCATACTGTATTTATAAAATTATTCACACTTTACACACTTCTTTCCCACAGTAGAATTACATATTGCAATCAACTTCTGAACAAATTAAAAGTTACGCACTCCTTAGGTTGCATAATAGCCACACTGCCAAGAAGAGATCATAAAAAATGGCAGTAGAGTACCACCTCGAGACTTTATAGCTTTGGCACTTGCAGCGAAGACTAGCTGGATGACTTCAACAATGTCAGATGAGGATTCCATGGACCCTAAAACGGTAGACACACATCGACTTGACGTTACCGTGATTCGACAGAATCTTCAGTTCCACCATCGGGAAGGCAACCTCTGTGCGATTCTGTAACGAAGTCAAATGATACTTGTGCTTAAATGTTTGCAATTGTAACAATCCAACAAGCAATCATGTCGATGTCAGTGTAGCAGCGGGTGTTACCTGAACGTCAAAGTACTGCAAAGGCTCATCGATGTCTTCATACTCGTAAGAGCCATACATCCAAGCTGTAGTCACATCATGTTCACTGGTGAGCCCCTGCAAAAGTAAAAACCGAGTCATTCTATCATGTGATTGTTGTGACTCATTGAATCTATCTGTGTGTAGCAAAAGCACTTCAGCTAGAAGTGACGTGGCTTACCCAAACTTCAAAATGTCTTGGGGCAGTGTCAATTACTCCGTAAGGCGAAATACTTTTTGGAATATGTTCCAGAGAAAATCCACTGACAACAGTTGGGGCGACCAACTGAATCACAACTTCCGCAGTGGCGCCTTCTATGGCCCAACAGTCTCCAGGCACAACTCCAGGCTGAAAACCATATTTTATTCACATAATCGTGTTAATTATGCCGAAATCCATTATTGCTCAAGTTAGTTATACCTGTATGATCGACCTCGGCGTGTTGCTGTACGACCAAAGTCGCCATCCCCAAAGTGTCAAAACACTACTTTTGCTTCTTGAGCTTTTGGTGCACCTGGTGCTTACGATTGATCCACCAGCAGGTTCAAGTGCCATGTCCGGTTTTCCAGTCTTATCAGCATCGTAACGGGCAATCGCGGCTTTGATCTTAGTATCCATGGAGTCACAATCACACAATTGATTGTCTTTGCTGCATCCTTCTGCACAAACTTTCGTATTGACTCTATCAGTGACAGTTTCCATAACTTTAGGCAGTATGAATGGTAATAGTGTCCTTGCACGGTCTTCGTCATTAGTGTTGTCGACGCTGGCTAAGCTGCTCAACTTAGCTTTTGTAGCTTCATTTGCCGAATGTGTTCTGGTTTGCAGCTCTTCCATGGCAGACGTTAATTTCGACTCAATCTTGTTGGTGGCTATTTCCAGGTCAGCAGATAGTTCTTGACGCTTGGCATTCATCGAAGATTCTAGAGCACGAATTTCATTTTGCAGATGGTCAAGTTTTACTGTCAGCTCGGAAATAGTTGCTTCATTCGAAGGTATTTTTCCAGTCGCCACTTCAACAGCTTGTAGCCTGTTAAGGATGTCATGTTGAAGCTGCAGGTTGTCTTTGAGATTGCGGACATCTTCCAAGGAGATCATTTCTTCTTGCAAAGACTTTATCTTAGATTCCGTTCTTGCTTCTGACTCTGCTCCGGCCATTTTTCGTTCATGTTCCTCGTTTTTAATCTTTTCTAGCAGATCTCGTCTCAAATGGTCGAAGTCACTTCGCAAACTATCTTCACTGCTTTGCGAAACAACTTGTTGATCGTCATAGTGTGTCAAGCGATCCTGCTTAAATTCGTTGAAACTTTTCTCAAGCCTATCAATTCTAGAGAGTACTTCTGAGTATTTGTCAGAGCCGAAGACCGGTTCGATCGTCGTACGTTGCGGATTTGGAGAGGATGAAGGCTTCAGTGGTAGCATTTTTTGCACGGTTGAGTACACCGAGGCAAGAACTGGAGCCAAAAGGCACAGCAGAACAACTGTAAATATTCGAAAAATCCAGAATTCATGTTAGTGAGAGTGACATTGACTGGAGAAATCAAAGTTGGTAGCATTATTACCTCCAAATAAACAAATCAACCCTCCAAGCACAACTTTTCGAATAAGAGAGAAAAGGCTGGATGAAGTTTGATGAAGCAGCCTCTTTTCGCAGACAAAGAGGTTGACAAGTAGGTAATATACAACACTTCGAAGAGCGATCAAAGCTTGGGACGCTATACTGATGATGACTGTCAGCCGGGAAAACGGGTTTCCGGATTTACTGCTGTTTCTTTCTGATCTGAGAGGGGTACTTATTCTGCCACTGCAGAACGATTTCGTTGATCCGTTGCTGGTATGGCTGGCATCATGGATAACTTGCTTTGTGGAAATGGAGCCATTCTCATACTCTGTTGTTTTCCCATTGCGGTTGATGATTGACCTCTGAGTTCTGGCAGCTGTTATTGTGCGAGATTCTAGGGAGATTGTTTCCGAATTCCAGCTTGCATTCGAGGATCTGGTTGATCGCCTATAAAGATAAATAAAATTGTAGACAAATCAATGGTTCAAGCAGATCTCACTTTGTACTCTTCAGATGGGGTTCGGAAGGTTTACTTTAAGCTTAAGTTTTGAAGCTTTAGTTGAACATGAACTTCGGAATCTCTTTGCGAACATTTGAGAATTCTTTAAAGTTACCAGTTACCTTTCGTATCCAGTGTTATGCGAGGGCAAGACCACTCGCTGCCTTCTTTCGAACAGCTCTGCCATCGTATTAGTCTTATCAGTTAAATGGGTATTCATGGTTAATCGAAACCTAAACTTTGAACTTGTGCTGACACTGGGATTGGAAGAACACAATTACATACATTTCGTGCGTAGCAGAAGGAGCTCGCAATGGCAAAAATTTACAATAATTTTCCTTAACGAACGATATTCTTCAAAGCTGACAACTTTAACGGTTTATCGACTGTTTACATTTGTTGTTATCAAGTTCGCCTGCGGCTTTTAGCAAGTGGCGCATGTTAATGCTGCCGCCGCCGAGAGGAGTATGCATTACACATGTTTTTGTATGCACCATATGTGCACCAAATGGGCCATATGGGATTGTCTTACTTCGCGTTTTACGTTTCAAATGGCTCGCGTTTTTGAGCCTTAGGGGATAACGAAAAAAATGATGAAGGTGAATATGAATATTCGATGGCAAGACAAACAAAGTGCAAGTGCCGCAGTTGTTGAAACAAAGACCCACAGCGAGTCTTTCAAGAAGGACCGATAGTAAAGGTGGTTTAATGTATTCATTCGAATGGGTATTATTGAAGTTGCATTGACGCTAGAAGTCAAAAAAGATAATGACTTTATTCAGCTTACGGTGTACAGTGCAGAATTGAATGAAGGATTACAGAATTATGATACGATCTGAATACACAAGCTATAATTTTGTCAGTAGCTGCTTGATTCATTTTGAGAATACTTGCTAGATTTGAGCGTGATTAGTCCCTCCGAAACCGTTTAGGTTTACTGCATATATCCGTGTACTGTGCACGTGCACTATGGATGTTGCCATAGTAACATCACCTTCTATCACAAAACTCACTAGGTACCACAACCCTCAACTAAAGAAGGCACATTCAGCACAAGGGCTGTTGATAAAATGTTGAGTCATCAATCTGACCCGGTTACAATTGACTTATCTCATAAGGCAAAAACACTGAGTGGGTTCGGGCTGATTCTAACTTTGATACACTCGGCCTCAACTCTTTCCCCATCGACAACTAAATTTCCAGCAATGCCACCAGCTGCAGATATACTAAATTCACTGACTGTTGTGTAAACCACTCCGCGGACGTCGACATGAAGTCCCTTGTCTAGGTACAGCAGGTACTTAGTAGCGCTCGACCTCCCAGCGTCTTTCTTCATGTAAGTCAAGTGGATGAGACCATCGTTTGGTTTGGATTTAGCTGCAAAAAGCAGATCCGAACCAATGTGTGACTGGATTGATGAGTAAACACATAGAAAATCATCGGTGATAGTTGTCCTCTGCTGAGCAGTTTGACTAGTTACAGCTCCATTCTCGTCCTTGTGCACTTCAGTGTACTGCAGCTCTGCCTTGTAGTGCTTCAGATTCATTAGACGAACAAATGACCACAACGTAAATCTGGGCTCTCCCAGTGATCGCAACACTTCACTCTCAATGTCAATATCAGCTAATAAGCCCCATCCGACAGAAAGAAACGAGTAAATTTTGTTGCCGTCCAGGTCAATTTCCGTCTGTGGATAGAATGCTATTAGTCCGACAATCACTGTACAGGTATTCCTCTGCTCAAAAAACGAACGACCAAGCTTGAACTCACAATATTCACCGTCATTTTCTTTCCTTTGGCAACGCCAAGTGCAGTACACAAGACTGGGTCTCGAAGGTATTCATCAGACTCTCCGGAATAAGACGCCAGAGACCTCGCAAGTCCGTTCCCGGAACCCCCAGCGATCACACCGACTGGAATCTGAAAGCAGTCTAGTGATAAAAGGCTGTAGATATCTCGCAGATGGATGGGATTAGTCTTACGTTGAGTATTTCACTGAAGTCGCTTCGAGATCGCAGACCATTCACAATTTCGAACAGGAGTCCATCTCCACCCAGAGAAACGATTCCGTGTACACCGCTAAAACTCGCAGTTTTTGTGAAAGACAATGCATGGCCTGCAGCTTGTGTAATTAGAAGTTCTGCTTGTATCCCGGCTTCTCGAAATAACGGAGCTACTCTTTCCTGTCGACAAAGCGATGTTTCAATTCAGTATATACCGTATTGTGAAATTTGTCATGTGAATCTAAAGTCTATCTTACTTGGTACAGCGGCACCGTCCTTCCCTGTCCGCTTTTTGGATTCAGAATCACGATGTAAGTCTGACGTAGAAGTTTTTCAGAAACTATTGAGCTATTTAGTGAAGGGGCAGACGACTTCAAAGAAGAGAAAGTAGCAGGAGACTGAGCATTGTGTGTTGACTGTAATACTGAACTCTGATGACTAGAAAACCTTTGCTGGACACAAAACTGGATGGCTTCTTTCCAATCAACAGCCATAGCAAGATTTTGATCGAACGAGAATCCAGGCTTGTGAATCCTCAGGACCAAAGTTATCCTCTGCCTTAGTTTCGTTTGCCTTAACAATCCACATATCCTCGTTCGTGGATAAATATAGACGCACAGGAAAGCCGCTGTTGGACTGCCCTTGGTCTGATCACTGCGCAGAAGTTCGCATCCCAGGACGTCATCGACAAGGTAGACTTCCGAAATTCGGGGGTTCTTGACGGAAGTGATAACTAGCTCATCTTGGGTCAACTGGACTTTGTGCACGTCACTGCCTCGGTTGAGGCACGCAAATGTGTCTTCCTTCATGCCGGTCCCTGAAACACAGTAAGGGTTCCAAGTTCCACGTTCGTCCTCGCTCGGTAGTAGAAGCTTTTGATTGCTTGAGATATATACTTTGTCCTATTGTCCTGGTTGAAACATCTCTGGACGAAGCACATTAGATTCTGTAAACTAGCAGGTGATTGATTTGGTGCAAACTTTTGATGTCACTACTTTGAAAAACAAATTACAGATTAGGTTATCTTACAGATAAAGAACGATCAGCAAACTGTCCAGTCTGACGGGAATCAAATCTTTTTGCGTGTCATATGTTGCTGATGCTTGATTATGATTATACACGCCAGTATTTTGTGGACGATGCAAGATTCGTAACTAATGTCAGGTCTCAGGAACACTAACAGTATCGAACTTAACAGCTGACTTGAAACTGAAACTTGGTATGCATCGAATGCTAACTTTGACTTGGAGCGAAGCAACAGGTTTTTCGTAATCAGTCATATCTCTCTCGTTGGTTGTGGTTTGATGCACTTCTCTTTGACGCAACTTGAACAGTAGTTTGAAGTTGCTCACATTCGCTTTAATGATCCTCTCTTCCAATTCCTAAAGGATTTCCTCAGAGAGCGCAGAAACGCACGACGTAGTCGCAACAAACAGAGATGCAAGCAAAGCCAGCAACTGACCGAACGTTTAATAAGAATATCTTAAAGTGCGCTTTCGGGAAACATTGCAACCTTTTTATCGGAATCGCCAAATGCAGGCTCAAATTCAAAAACTTGGTCCAGCCTCATCGACATCTCAGTCAGCGTCTACTTCTGATTAACCTAACAATTTAATTTTCAGTTTCAGAGTGACAGTAGCAGAGGGCAAAATGTAATGTCGTCTTATAGTCCCTCATGGATGCTATTCTTTGTCTTTTCAGTTTACTGTCTTTTAAGGATTGGTCTTTAATCTAGCTAGGAGTTAAGTTTTGCAGCCATTAAAAAGCCTGAGGCTTGCGATTCGAACGCTTGATGGCCAGTATCTGGTGTTGGTGACAAGCTTGCAGACGTCAAGAAAAAGGATGTATGTTCATTATGTAAGATTTCAAAAATTCTGCAGCTTCGACAGCTTCGTATTATAGGTTCAACACTGATTTAACATTAACTTCAAACCACAATAATCGTTTGCGTCTTCGTCTTGGCGTCCCTTGGGGATACGCTCACTGAAAACACGGACGGCAATACTTTACAGCAGTAAGTATGTACATAAGTTTTTTTCACGCACGACTATATATGTTAGGTGTATAGCACCCTGCGAGGTTCATGTGAAGAATCTGTTATAGGTTATTTTGTGTTTTGGTTTTGCATCGCTCATCCACTGACTTTGAGGACGTTAAATCCGACTGTTGTTATGCGTTATGGTCTGAAATTCTAATCCACTTTCAGTTTGAGAATATTTATTGTTATTAAATTGTCTCCCCTTGTCCGACATGTCTGCTGAGCTTCAGAACTAACCGCGATTTCAATGGGAGTCTAGATGGATTGAATTCAAGAAGCTTCTTCATCCTCCGTACAGGTAAGAATGTTTTGGAAACTCAAATTCACTTCATTCGTCATGGGGCCAGTATTATAAACTGTACTTGTTGTTGCAGCAAATACCCGAGGGAGACTCAGAATGGCATCCAATGAAGATTGGAGAACACCCGCGTTCCGGAGCTCCATGGCTCAAAAACTGTAAGTGAACATACAATTTTTAAGATTTCTTTGAAAAAATAATGAGTCTCTCTTACTGATGCCGTTTGAATTGCAGGGAAATAGTCATGCAGGAGACCGGAACTACTTTCAACAACAGGAATGGAGCAGACATGGAGAATCAAATATACTTGAAGGCTAATACTCGAGTAAGATATATGCATCCTGGGCATATTTTGTTGCTGCTACTGTTCAGACTAGTTTACTTGAATGCTCCGGTTTTCAGGAGGACTACACCACCATGTTGAGCAAAATTGCAATGACTATCAGAAATAGAGCTAGTAATACAGCCATGGGCATGATGTCAAAAGGTACTGATGAAGTTAATGCTCTTCGGGGTGTAACTAAGGACTCTTGGCATTTTGATTAATATCTTTTTATTTTAAAGGTCCGGGTCAAATTGGGATGGCTGCTCATCAAGGGAACATGATGGGCGGCATGGGTATGATGAACCCCAATGCAAATCCTGGCCAAATGAACCTTCCTCAGCAGCAAGTCCATTCCGGTCCTCAGGGCCAGATGATGGGTCAAGTCAATTTTGTCAACCAAGGCCAATTGCAGCCCGGACAAATGCAGGGAGCTGGAAACATCCAAATTCAGCAGGGTCAGCCTGGCATGCATCAGCAAATACCTGGGCAACCGATGCAAAATATGATTCAAGTGCAGCAAGGCCAAGGGCAAATGGGACAGTTTCAATCCATGCAGATGGGCGATCAAATCAGGCCCATGGCAAATATGCAACAAATGCAGCCAGGAATGACAGTGAACTCGAATATGGGCACGCCCGTTGGATCCATGAATATGCAAGGGACGGTACAGCCTCAGCAAATGGGGGTTGGAAATTCTCAGGATTCACAACTTCGAGGCATGGGTCAACAGTTACATCCAAGTCAAGTTCAGCAGATGTCGGGTGAGTACATCAAAAGAATATCAATGTGTTGCAGGGTTATGCTTGAATTATCCTTAAATTATATCAGGAAATCGAATGATGAATCCTGGCATGAATGCAAGAATGATGGGATCCAATACGATGATGCAAACCGCCTTACAGAAAGGACCAACCCACATGCGTATGACTAGACCACCTAACGTGAGTTTTGCAAGTTCCGCCTACTTTAGAAACTAAAAGTGGTTTTGAGCACAGTATTTTACTAAACTGGGTTCTGTCACGGGCTCTCCTCATATAGGTGGATGGGGGTCAAAATGTAGGGAACTTCGCCAATAATGCAATGGTAAATAGAGGTCCAGCTCCATCTCAGTATGTTTCTGGTCCAGGATCTCAAACAATTGGTCAGACACCTTCCCCTGGTCCTCCAATGTAAGTTATACGTATAATTTTTGCATTTAATATATTTGCTGGATCTAATATGAAATCGACTGATAATTAGGCCGATGTATGCTGGCTCTCCATCACAACAAAGCAGAATGCCCAGCCCGGCTGGAGGAATGACTCACAATATTCGTTCAAGTTATCCAGGTATTATTTATACGTGTAGTAATTCGATTTCTTTTTAGAACTCTCATTCGTTGCATTCGGATCAATAATGTCTGCTTTTTTATCAGGTCATGGCGTACCTTCACCACAATCTTCCTTAAATACACCTGCCTCAGTGGCTGCTCCCAGCCCTGGATCTCGAAGTGCAGAAGATCAAGCTTGTCAAGACAAAATCAAAGAGCTTCGTCGTTATGTAGATCTGCTACAACGGATGATTGCAAAAGCTGGAAACGAGGGTATTTTGTTACGTTTTATGTGAACAGTACCAAATATGAAGTCAATACCCTGAAATGTAAATGCTGATTATGATTGCAGATGCTGAAAAATCCAGCAAAATGAAGAAACTGCTCGATATTCTAACAAACCAAGGCCAACGTGTGTCGATGGATGTACTTCTGAAATGTGAATCTGCATTGAAAAATATGGCAAAAGTAAGTTTTTTTGCCTGCCGCCAAATCTCTGGCGAAAGCGGCAACGAGAAATCCATAACACTAGAAAGAGGCTTTGAACATACAAGGCAACGGAAAGAAGATGGATAAAGCTTGGGTGGCATGAAATTGCCCCATTGCTTAACGCATATGCTTACATTTCCCCCAAAGTTTAGGATAGGTTTGCATTTGTCCCAATGCTTAAGCATAGGTTTGCATTTGTCGCAATGCTCAAGCATAGGTTTGCATTTGTCCCAATGCTTAAGCATAGGTTTGCATTTGTCCCAATGCTTAAGCATAGGTTTGCATTTGTCCCAATGTTTAGCATCCCGGACTGCATACCTTGTACTGTACTTTGACTTCTTCTTACTCGTTATATCTAATGCTTTGTGAGTTGACTTAACTGCTTTTTCGTTTCAGAGTGATATGTCTGGGATGTTTATCCCAACACCACAACCGCCTGTAGTTCTGAAGGACCAGTCTTCTCCATTTCAACAACTTATTGATGGTCTCATCTGTCTGTCCAGAACTCCATCTTCAAGCCATACACTTTTAAGGACCTTCAAGCCTACCATCGAAGCCCTTTCAGGGCCACAATTCGGGTAAGCACTTACTTGTTAGTTCAAGCGTAGCAAATGTGAGCTTTTGATGATTCCAAAATGCGTAACAATATTAATGGCTCATTTCGGTCATAGGGTACATTCAAACGTAGAAGAGGAACTATTAGCTGATGCCGAATTGCAACAAGGGGGCGTACCTCCAGTGCTGAAACGGGAAATTCGATCATTGGATTCTAGATTCAAGGTAAATCTTGAAAAAGCAATATCGAGCTGTGAGAAATCAGAGCAATACAAAATCGTTCCTTCCTTTTGCAGGTTAGCATGAGGCAACCAGGTAGAGGTAATACCTTACTTATCTGTTCAATGAATGAGCCTCGCTTGCCTCGGGTACCACCTCTAAAACTGGATATCAGGTGGGACTATCCACTACAAGCGCCAGAGTTGTTAAATTTTGCTGAAGATTACGGTAAACTTGATATTCCACATCTACCTACAACGGTCCGAAACGGTTTTAAATGACATTGATTGATTGGCATTACAGAAACTACGCCATTTTTGAAGACTGTCGCCAAAACTATGACATCTCGATTGATTTATCTACCGAAAAATTATACTGTTATAGAACTATTGAATATTTGGGAACTATGCATACGACAAACTTCTAATCCGAGCCCGAAGCCCGTGACTAAGCTTGATTCCTCTTTTCCAGCTATAATGACAAGTATGGGACTTTAACAATAGAAATGACTGAATCACTGACCGTAAATGGCTTTTTGTTCTGATGAAATAAATTCGAATTTTCAGCATTGGTTTGACGCGACCAACGATTTTTAAGAATCATTATAGCATTTTATTAGGGCGTTCATGATACTATTAAGTACTTGTACATATCAACTCGAATACTATAATTCCTTACGACATAGATATTCATGTTCTTCACTCGTTTGAACTGAATTAAGAGGTACATTTCTACTTCAAAGATGGCTAACGTATTGTGCAGCAGGCTCATTAAAATCTTTATGAGAGAGGGAAAAAGTGGTATGTGAGATTCCGAACTGAAATAGGCATAACATCGCGATTTTTCGGGCCTTGACCACTGTCACTATGAATCATTCTAATTACAGTTACGACTTCAGTAAGATCAGTTACAGTTACTTACTTATAGCCACATTCACACTCTTATACTGTTTCAGGGTCAAAAAAGGCAGTGTTAAGATTGGCATTGTTACCAATAGCTGTCTGACTGACTGAGTACACATACTTACACATTTGATCAGGTTCCGTAGTAATTATATTCGAAAGCAACCAATAACAATAGGTGGTGGTTCTTACTTAAACAACTGACAGAACTCAGAACCGAATGCACAGCCACTCATCTCCATTCTACTCGATACAATTTCCAGTTCCAGCCTGCCCAAATAGATTTGACAGTCTATGTGAATACCTAAAACCGTAAAGATTTGCGAATTGCGTGCTTGACATCATTCTTGTTGACTACATTAGCTTAAAGATTAGTTGCATTATTTGCACTAGTTGCCATCACTCAAAGATACAGCATTCTCTCCTTAAAGTCCGTTTGTCTTTCATGTTCCTATACTGTCACTCCTTCTATGAAATACTATGAAAGGTTAAGAGTATAAGTACAACCTATATGAGGCGTCGCATGCGAAACGCTCTGTGCGAGCGGATTTTCTCGCTGAGCATATTCATTTGATTATTAACGATAACTCAATAGACATTCAGTATATGTGTATGTATATAGGACTCGATACGGAAATACAATCACTAGAGCACACTCGTTGAGAAGACACTGGCAACGCGAAACCTTGTACAC
>JAQGBJ010000448.1:0-41439 GCA_034698345.1 Sphaeridia pumilis | reverse complement strand
CAGTTATCAAGTCTCTCATCATCCCTCATTCAACCCTCTCTTCTTACCTGTGCTTTTCCCAATTTACTTCTCTCTCTCCCCTCCCTCCCTCCATCTCTCGCTCAAACTCACCTGTTCCCATCTCTACTCTTTACAAATGCAATGCAATTCATTCCCACACACCTTTCCTCCCTCTCAATTCTTCCCTATATGTATCTAACCAACCTAAAACTCTTGCTCGGAATTTTTCTCCCTGCCTCGGTTCAAACGTTGATTCCTCTGATCCGAACCGCCTATAACAGTATCACACAATCCAAGCGGCACAGCGTCGTCCTCAACATCGTTGTTTAACCCTCGTCTCGAAACCTTTATACCACTTTTCAATTGTGTTTCTTTGACCGAAAATCGCAAACGGATTACTTACCTCCAAGCAGAATCATGTCCCTTATCCCTATCGCATCTTATCATATTCAACACTTGCAGCTCCTCAAGCTTTCTCAGAGGGCTCTTGAAATTTAGTTGGAGAATTCAAGTGCCAGGAGGATGCTGGCTGAATATGCCATGTTGGACAATCAAGTTACAGCAAATCTTTAGTGCAAGTTTGCTTTTGCTTATGGGACGAAAAAGCGAATTCTCTACCTGCTTGGCAGAAACAAAAAAATATTTCGTCCTTTTTGAGCTTTTTTCCTACCACCGGTTTCGGCTGTAATTAGCCAAAATGCCCAGGTGTTCACAATTTTCACCTTGTAAACAAGGGGGAAATACTATTTTTTCTCTTTACAAGTAAACTCGGTTGGAGCGATACTGAAGAATTCGCTCACCTGCGAGATGGTGTTTTAGGTCCAACTTTTCTCAGCGTTTTTGACTGACTCATAAAAGCGTCAGCTAGGTCATGCGGCTGCATTTGTCATCTTTCGACATTTCCGTCCGTGTAAGCGTCTGTGTACAATTGCATCCCTCTTCGTTTCAACTGTTAATGACTTCCACCATATCCGCTTCCCATTACGATTACTTTTGCCATTTAAAATCATCAGCTTCTAAATTCCCGCACAATATCATCAGTGATTGCTTCCGGTTTTGCTCTCGTCGATGACACATATCTTTTGTTATTCTGTGGTCGTCGTCCTGAATGAAACACTGGTTGAGCCACTCAGGTGCTCGTCGTCATAGGCTTCTCAGAACATTATGATTTCGTCAACCCGTTGCTGAGTTTATGGCTGGTTTTGTGTGCATTTAAGCTCTAATGTAAGTGGTGTAAGCATGCTAAAACTAACCAATTAAAACCAAATGGCCACTGCTGCAAGATTTATGCTTCAGAGCGTCACATTTGTCTCTATTGCAAGTACCTATTTTCTTGAAAGAACATTTCACGCCGCAAGTGTCACTTTTATTACCTAATGTGGCACACACCGCGGACATGCCATTAAATACCATGGACACCCATAACCCTTGCGAGTTCATCTTTGTTGTTGGCGTGCAGTGGCCCTTGCCTTGGTTTTTTACGTTTTGAGAGCACCGTCCATGTCGTGCAAGATGTATATATTTTTGCAGCACATATTTTTCAAAGTTTGATACCTCGTAATTACACTAAAGAGGAAGATCAGTTTCATAGGCGGGAATCAGGAACAAAAACTTACCAAGACGCTGTGAGAGCAGAAACAGCTTCATATAATTTCACGGTGCGTTCACGCCCCTTTAAATTACTTGTCAGCTTCCAAACACATTGCGTGAAATCCTTAATAGCTGACATTTTGTCCATGTTGTTTTAGCATGGCTTTTCAAGAGTTAAACTCGTGTCATGTATGGCGTTGCTGTCAAACGTGATCATGATGGCCGGATGTAAATACACAAGTATATACGTTTTGATGATCTGAACACTATGCTCTTTCGTGTTTATGTTCCTCCTCCCAAATGCTGTTGTTGACTCAAGATTTGAAGTGGGCATTTAAACGGGCTTAAAAATTCGTAAAGTACACTTTGGAAGCTTATAATTTCAAAGATTATTTGCGTTTCTGCATATTTTACTTGAACGAAATCATTCTGTTGATGTACAAACCACGTAAATCTTCAGTTTTCTATCTGCGAGATATTCTATACGCTCAATTTGGTCCACTCGTACAACCATTACCAATTCGCGAAAAATAAGGCCCAACATGATTTATCTTCATTTTTTATGTGTTCATCACCACGACCTATCTCGATCTGTATATATTTGTTATTCCAAGATGCACATAATCAATATCAAAAGCGTGTACAAGACTTGAGTCCCCAAGTTGGAGAAGAATCGGCCGTCCATAGTATCATAGTATACACACCTATTTGCAAAATACCATATCCACATAATTAATTGCCATTGAAGTCACGATTTCGCACTCTACTCGATACCTCATCCCGGTCATTTGGGAGCAAGCCAAGTTACTTAATTAGCAGTTTTGCTGTCCAACCCCTTCTGATACGTGAAACCAGTTTATTACTTTCTGATTGCACTGTAGTTAAGAAAAGGTTTAAAACTAATTCGAGACCGCGTAACCTGCAAATTTGAGACAATGAAGCTGACTGATAGTTGTTAGTTACTACGTATCAGTACGAGTTTTAAAAGTCCTGTGTGTATTAGGAGTTGACAAGATTCAGAATTGTTCGATGCCTTTAGTTTTGCTTGGTGTAGGGATAAACACTCTCCTCCTTGTACGTTCGTGGTTCTTCATAAGGGACAACCCGTTCTTAACAACCCGTTAATTATTCATGCACATGCACCAGGATGGGGCAGAGAGAAAGTTTGCCTTCTCGAAAATATACATGGAGTAAACATGGGAGCTGCAAATGATGACCCACTCAATTACTTTGGCATTTTGAGATTGGCAAGCGGTCACACAGATAGTGGCGGCTTACACTCAAGAGGTTAAGAAAGACAGAGGGAGAGAGAGATAGATTTATATCTGTGTGTGTATAAATATTGCCAATTCCACTTCTACTGGCAGCCTAATCATTCACGCCACACCAGACCACCCGGGAGTGGCTTCTAACACAGCGTGAAAAAACCCAAGTTTACTAGCTTTCGAGTGCCGGTCGCCGGTAGAAAGAATTTCGCAATTTAATTGGCACCCATCCCAACGAGACTCACGATTTTTGCTTTGCGTCCTGATTTGCACAAACGTAAACACTCAATCGCTTGAAAATGCATCCTTGAACAAGTGGTTTGAGCTCACAATCCATTGTCTCGGGTTCTCAAGTTCAGTGTCTAGCTGGCAGTATGCAACGACAGAATCAATTATTCTTTCTCCGATTTCGTCCCCAAGCCATTATGTCAACGTCATTCATTAATTGAATGCGTATCTGGACTCAGGACGCGGTCGAAAAGCGGCACGAGCACGATCCCTCACACAAACGGTGTTACTACATATAGCAAGAATATATAACCTTAGCAAATCTTCCAACCTTTGTCAAACGACAATTTCGGAAATAACATGGGTACCACAGCATTTGGAACACTCGTACATTCAGGTAATTAATCAGAATGTGGCAAACACCTACAGTCACCAACCGAACAAGTGCCGACAACTTGAGTCTGGCTGCACATGAAAGGACATTTTACTTGGTAGCGGAAAAATATATATGCAGGGGAAAAGCAGCATTAGTCAGCATTTTCTGATCGTTTCTTTACAACGCCACCTTTATCTCGTTCTGATTCCGAGAGAAATTCATTGCCTGCCTACTTAACCTCAAACTTGAATTAAGTCTTGTTTCGGCATTGTTCTTGAGCTGTTTTTCCCTTTGGATTTTTACTTCTTACGTATACCAGACTACAAGAACATATCGTCGTCAGACAGCGAAACTTTCCACCTGTTTCCCTCCAGATAATTCACAGTCATTTTGTACTGAAAATTTTGTAAGTGTCTCATGCACTTTTGTGACCAAACATGTGGAAAATTGGTTTTCGAATTGAATGCAGAAACACCTTTTTATTAATTCAGCTTGTATCTCTTAAGTCTCTCTCGCCACCACAAATCGCTTCAGGTCACACACATGCATACAAAAACCATTTGGCCGCCAACCATCGTTCTTTTTACCGCATCCACACATTTTAAATTCAAATCAAATCACGTCTCGCAGTCTACGAAACCAAATTCTTGTTGGGACTGCAGTTTTCACCTGAATGTAACTGCCGTGTTAACCCTGTGATTGTCTCTGTTATCGATGCCTGCATACTCTCGTCTAGTCGGTATCTGCAAGCTCATGATTGATCAAGCGTGGCAACTGTTTGAATGCCAGTGAGTTGACTTACTTTGATGCAACTGATATTAAACCCCTGGCACCACAAGACCCCTGATTAAATCCGAAAGTGCAATTCTCTATTATATTTTTTGTCCTTACTTGGCAACTCCTTTTCAACTCACATTCTGTTTCTCTACATAACTTTCTTTTTCCCTCCCGGTCAAATTGCTATCGATACTTGTAACCCATCATCAACTTTAGTCTCGGTTCTTTAGCATCATCAGCATCTGATTAGTTTCGCTGGGGCTGGATCGAAAACTCTTTTTGCCCATGATTTTTTTTTACGGCATGCCATATGAAAAATCACCAAACGGTTTTTACTTTGGCGATTTAATCAATCGAACGGGGACTGGGTTTATTGAAATATCAATCAACACTAATGCCTTTAGCCGAGCAACCTTTTGGTAGTAAAATATATTTGTTTAACACAATTGATCAGAAACCGGTTGATGGATGATATACTTGTATATGCGAACCAGCATAGAATACATGTGTCAACAACGTTTCATGGGAAATCTAATGGCTTTCATCGAAATGTAAGTTGGACATTGCTTTGTATTCAGTTGTGAACGCATAAAAGTACATGTACACATATACTGAAAAGCCAAACAATAAATTCTTGTTGATCCGATCAATCTTTTGATTTGATGCATCATCCGTCGACTCTGAGGCCAAGAGTATTGTTAAAGCCCGTCTTCTAATGTCACTCAAGAATTGGCCATTGTTACTCCCCGAGATACAATAAACCTTTCCTTCCATTCAAATTTGCCACAAAATGACTGCTAATTCCGACGTGTGATTAAGGGGAAGATTTATTATCGCCTTCCGGCACCTACACCTCTGCCGAAACTTAACGCTGGGCAAGCGTCGGAATTCAGACTTTGAGCCTTCTTGAGTCCTGAGATGGATAGACACATTTCACCTGTTCATGTTGCAGTGAATTATGAAAACGTGTGTCAGAATAAGTTGTTGATTGATTCCGTCCTACAACGCTTGGTCAAAGCGGCTTGGATTATCCGCCAATCCGACATTGTCGCTAGTATTAAGAGGTCATCACTAAGAGTATTTGAGTTGGAAGCTGAATCATGGTTCTTTGTTAAATTACGAAAGGCAAACCTTTGACATTGATTATGCGTATCACGTTCATATGCTAATTTAATTTCACATCTTGGTTAATTCTTAAGCATTCCACTCATTAAACTGCACATTTGCTGCATTTCAGCTTTTCCTTTTGATGCGCATGCAAACATTCATTATAAATTGGTCACTGTTTTTCAAACCACTTGCTTCTGAATTCTTCTACCTTGATATTTTCTTGCTAAATAGGAAATACTTTACTTTCACTTTCCGAACATCCTTCGAATGCCCAGTATTTGTTCTGATGCACTTCAGAAGAATATTGGTGAATGCGCCCAACTGCTGACATTCTCATCCATATAGCGGATCTACATGAAATAACGACAATTAAAATCCTTGCGCCGACCATACCATATCCGTCAATAGGTGCGGTGAATTTACAAACTGATCCACTCTCAGAGCCACCGCCCTTCCTCCATATTTTTGTCGTGTTCGCATATTAAACTTGTATCTTTTTGCAAAAGTAATGTGCAAAATTTCTGCAGAGACAAGCCAAAAGGTAAATAGTTTCAGTCATTTCATTGCCATTTCTATTATCATTTGGCCACTTATCCGTCATCTCTTTTGTGTTCCGCCAAATCGTGAAGAGTGATGTCGCATTTGATTTTCTCTCAGAGACATACATTGCAAAGCCAATACAAATGCATGGACGGCAATGATCACGTCAACTGATAATATTTTTGTTTTCACAATCTCTCATAACCTCTGCCCTCCATTTCCGCCATGGATCCACTGACTGCGAATAGTTTTTGAGCCAAATGACTCTTGTCACTTCCGTCCAATTGCTCCTACTGACTGAAAGAATTTGGGTCATGTTACTACACTTGAGCGTGTCATTCTCAATTCATTCCCTGCCACTTGATCTTTCGGCTGATACCCACGTTTCTCCAATTAACTCACCTGTGCAAACCGCCTATCTTCTACACACCTGATCCATTCGGAAGACTTTCTTTAACAAAGTATCTGCCTACGATTGCCATGCATGTTTGCGAATTTCCATCGACAGAAAAGCATCACACGCCTTTGTGAATCCCGTGTGGAAGATAATATTACTGACATGGAGCAACTCATGTCCCAAAGCCATTAAAAGCCGTCTCTATCCATACCAGGAGGTTTATTCTCGATTCTTTGGACTTCAACGTGGGAACGTGGGTTGTGGGCGTTTAGAAAATTATGTGACAATCACGTAACCTTGGCATCACTCGGCTTTCTGGAATGCACACGATTAAATGGTTTCAGGAGACTCACTTGCAAGTGACTGTCGTCGCCATGTCATCCAAAATTGCCATATTATGCCACCAAATCAATGTCATTGTAACGCGTGTCCATTTTACTCATTCAGTGCTAAGAGGGTCAGATCCATGCGAAAGTTAATGGTACGAACGCATATACTTGTTTTGGCGCTGATTGATGACGATTCAGGTGTGTATCATTTATCCTCCTACGAATTTCTTGCCTCCAGAGGTAGAAGTGTATTTGAAGTCTGCTGCTGGACTGTCGTCGAGACTTGATCGGGACGTGGTTCACAGTCATGCCCAAGTTGAAACGGTGTATCGAATCGCCAAGTCAAGACAAAATCCATGCGAAATGATGGCATCTACTAAACTCTCGCCTTACATTTTGTTTGTCTGGGCTCTCACCGGTGTATAGCAAGTACGTGTCGACGGTCTACAGAGTATCGTAGGCGACTTGGAATGAATAATGTTCGATTTGCCAAATTCTGTAAAGCCCCAACACCCAAATCTACACCTCCATTCACAAAGACAGCGAATGAAAATTAAGGCTAAACCTAATTGCTCCCAGGGTGTGAGCTAGGTCATTAATCATGGATTAAGTATACAAGTACAGTACAGTAACATTTCCGTTACAATTCATGGATACCAACAGTGGAGCTTGGCACACAATTGAGCTTTGCAATTTTTAGCACTCTAAACCGCTTACAGAGAATGCATTTCCTCGAATGTGCATAGCACATAGTTCCCCCTCAAAGTCAGCAGAGGTAGATAAACTATTTGGCAAACGCTATTTTTACAGCTGTTCCGGAATATAATACAAGTTTCATTACGTACTGGCAAACTTTGCCTGATTTTTGCTCGCCTTGTGAAGAACCCTGTCAAATTAAATGTATTCTGGAATACCGGAGGGGTATCCGGCACCGCAGTCACACACGTAATTGACCCGATAAAGCCTCAGCGCCTTTAGGTAAGCGTGGCTAGGCTTACCCATCCATAGCTTACTAAGCTAAGGATGGAGTGCTGCTAAAAGCTTCAAGAAAAGATTCATTTATTGCGATCCATGTATTTTTCCGAGTCTAGACTCACTCAACTTACTCGAACAGTATTAACACCAGGACACAATCAGGCATTGCTGAAATACCAAGATTGGCTTTCCACGATCATGTGACCCAAACACAGAAATGTGATTACTCATGCTGTTTCAACTTCGACGAAGTTTATACAAGTGTATTGCTCAGATACCTGACAGGAGACCTCAGAGAGGGTAAAAAGTTTCACTTGGTTTGGATACCAAAAGGTATATTTCATTATTAAACAAAAACCTTGATTGTTGTTCCACTATTAGTATATATATTCCGCCCTCGCACTAAGACTGATCATCCTACATGCCAATACCAAGTTTGATCTTTAGTGGCAATCAAACGCAGACTCCTATAATTTTGTTAACAGATACGGTGATTGTATTGGTTAACCTTAACCTTTCGGTGATCCTAAATGGAAGTACAAAAAAGACCGATTCTTTTTGCAGCCCAAATTCTCGTGATTGGTTTGCGTTTTCATGTTCGCGAACGATGAAGTCACTCAATCGCAAAGCTGTTTCTCTACTAGCGCCATCCATCGGATTGACCAGCTAATAAAACTTTTCTGTTTAGAACTGCGGTTCACCAAGCCCTAAGCCAGATAGCACTTCAACAATTTAGTGGAGAACACCCAACTGATGGATTTAATGAACAACATAAGTTACGTCTGATAGACTACTAGCACTATATACTATACTAAAGCACCAGTTGTAGTCAAATCTAGTCCTACAGTAAAACATAAACATACAGCAATGAAATTCTTTTAAACCTGTGAGGCATTTCCTACTACTTCAACATCAGACTCAGACCAATGACTACGACTTTCAGTAAACTTTTTTCAAATTTGTTAACATTTGACAGCAGCATAACCTTAGCCTTTGAAAACTTATAGCAACCGGACTATTCTGCATCAGAATGTCTCCATCTAGCATAAGCAACTTTCATTCTATCCCAAATGTTTTCCCAAGAATCCATTGCAGGTCTGACATCAAGAAGAGCAAATTTGTAATCCTTGTCAACATTACCGCCATCATAGTAATCAATAATATAACGGACGTCCTTGCCGCACCTATCCACAATCCAGTCATGACGGTCGAATGGCAATTCATAGCCAATCCTGAAACGAAATTAGTTGTACGAAAATTCCTGCAAAATTGAGAATCCAACAGACATAAATTGAACATACCAGTTGCGAACTCTTGCACGCGGTGAAAATTCTTTCGCTTTTCCTTTGAAGCTTTTCAGCTTCGGACACATGCAATCATTCGCATGTAGTGCTTCCCATTTTAGCACTTCACGCCAAGCTTGTTCGTTGTTGACATTGTGAATGCTGATAATGGCGTCCATGTCTTTTTGAGAGATATCTTCATCCTTCCATCTCCATCCTTTGCGCAACATTGCGTTCCAGAACATCTACAGCAGAACCAGTTAGTTAGCAGTGCAGGACACGATCATGACACAAAAATCAGTTCATTACAGAAGTGCTTTTGAATCACCTGTGGAGATGGGTACACCCAGAACTCTCCTGGACTATCGGCCTTCGGAATGGTACTCGTGATGCGTTCAGTAGACAGAGAGAACGGTTGATCAGGAGCGGGCAGCTGGTTTGCTGCTGGCATCTATGAATACACCAAAGTCATTTAAAGCCCACTTTGTAATAAACAGATGTTCTTCATACTCAGATGATTCCATTGCCCCTACCATGTTCCGGGGATCCAGATCCGATGTATTAGGGTCCAAAACCAGATCAGGCTTAGCAGGACATTCCGATGGCCACTTGCTCTGTAATACGATGAAATTATTGAGTCATAGTTTGTAATACAGCTAGATCACATACAAAATTTATGAACATGTGCAACTTTACATGATCAACAGGACAGCCGCCACCCGAGCTCGCACCCATCGAATGTGGATGGTTCGATTTCACTCCATGATGGTGATGATGAAAGCCTTGAGGTGTATCTGAGCCTTCTTTAGAATTCGGTGTCACGATGGACTCAGCCATTACTGTTGCGGTAGTATTTACGTTCCCCATGTTAAATTACTTCCCCTTTACAACCAGAGGTGCGAAGAGACTTTGAGAAGATAAAGTACCAGTATATATACTTAAGCCTGGATCAACCAGAGCTATAAATCGATCAGAAGTTACAAATAACGGATAAACTGCAGTACAGTATAGTTCAAGTTGAAATCAAACAGACACAAAACCGGTTCAAGTTAATCTTCCAGGCCAAGAAAAGATATATAAAATTAAATGCAGGAATTTTAAATTCTGCACAAACAAAATCAAGTACTTTTCCTTTCGTTATTCATTGATTTTCAGTTGTGTATGGTATTGCATGTGCTTCTGATCCACTTTTTGGATTACTTGCTCTGAGATCAGTTTGAATTACGCGGTTTGAAGTACCGTAACCAACGATATCTGGACTGTACGCCACTCTAGTCTTCTTTCCTGAACGCAAAAGAATAAAAACGTAATGAGAAAATTTAAGATGATGCCAGTTGAAATGTAGCCATGTAGCGTTTAGGGGTGACGACCAAACCTGTGAACAAGAATCCATCCCGATTTTCATAAACTTACCAATTGGCCCAAGGGTGTTTCCATTAAATTAGCCTGGAAATTTCGGCCAACTGATATTAATTAACCCGATTCAGCAGCCATTACATGTACATACTGTGTGATACTTGTGTTCGATTCTCATTGTTTAATTTCATTTTTCATTCCCTATCTGTAGTTTTTGCGCAAATGCACTTGTATGTTATGTTTATCGAATGTATTAACTGAAAGCAAACCTTCGCCTTACTTTACAAATCAAGGACTACTTCTCAACCGTCGTAAATCATATCACTCATGCTAGCTCTGAGATGAAGATTCTTCATGTTCCTTGATCGATAGTTTCTTGAATACAGTATTCGCTATTAAAAACTCACCGAACTGATAGGTACTAAAGGCTACAACCGCATAAATACAATCACTTAAACTTAATTCTATAGTTGTACTGCATACCCCCTGTGACAAAAATACTGTTACTGTTATGATATACACTTCATTTGAAATGTCAATTTTCGATAAAAAATAGAAATCGTAACTATTTCTTAACCTAAATGTCCATTCCAGCTGACGTTCTCGCTTTCAGGCCATGAAAATTTCTGCATTGCGCTCAGACTTTTGTTCTGAGAAAAGTTTTCAGATTGTATATTATAGCATAACCAATATCAATACGTTGATCATAGCCAATGCTTAGTACCAGTACCAGTACGTGGTTGTTTCTTCTTGGAGATAGTATTGGTGACTAACTTTTTCCCCTTCACAGTAGTCCAGCCTTGTGCCCAAGTGCGAAAATCAGCTTGAAATTTATTCTTCAGTTCGTTAGAGACGCCGTGCCACACAAGATCAACATCAATGACCTGTCAAAACGGATTATTTGATAATCATAATATTTGAGTCATGTATGCTGCTAACTTGTTACTTACAGCGCCAGATCCCATATCCTGCTTAATGCGAGTACTAAATGTTGGCGGTAGAGCAGGCTTACTCGGAATGGTGAATTGAGCGCTCGTGCCGGGTATGACAGGGGAGCCAGTAGAAGAAAATGCGTAAACGGGCTCTCCTGGCTTAGCTTGACGCGGAGGCTGTTTTTTAACTGTTGTCGGAAGATTCTTCTCAAAGACTTGCCATGGAAGACCTCTATGAGCAGGTGTAACGAAGTGTGACGGAGTTATCAGCTGAACAGAAAAGTAAAAATAACTCGCAGTCAGCAAGAAATACCAATCATCATAAATAAAAAAACTGGATGATGTAATAATACCGGAGTCCTTCTTAGAGGACGTTGTGGTCCACTTAGCTCTGGAGTGCGCTCACGTTCTGCGGAGCTCGATATGTTCGTACTAGGGTCCATGAGTTTCTTCAAGAGGTCGAAAGCTCCTTCAGTTCCATACTATAAGTAGAACGAACACAATTAAGTTCAGTACAGCAGTCATGCGTGATAAAATCCGAAAACATGACGAAACTTTACTTCTTTCAGGACGTCGCTGAATTTCATTTCCTTGATTTCTGATGGCAATGCAAGTTGCTTCAAAGCCATGTTTTTTCTCAGCTTGGCATTGCTCTTTTCCATTTGCTCGTACACCTTTTGGACGTTTTGCCGGACTAGAAATTCGAAAGAAATCCATTCAAATGACATCCACGTTCATTCACCAAAACAACAACTTTTCAATCATTACGAAGTCCCATTTCCTACCGGCAATTTCAAACTGTCGGTCAACCAGGGATGATGTCAGGAATTCAAAGCGACTTTTATGTACCAGCCACTCCGATTCGTTGATGGTGTGGAATTTGGGTCCACTTTCATGATCCATTATGATGATTTGTTGTCGATTGTCGATAAAGCTTCAAATCAACGAGATCACAATTTAATGTAAGCTGGATACCGACAGGTTATCAAGTTAGTTAGAAGTTAGAACTTCATATATCTGATATTACACAAAATCAAATATCATTCAAAATTTTGTTGATTTGTGATTAAATGAATGCACTTGGAGGAAATTAACTCGATACGTCTGTCTTCACACCATTTTAACGGATGTCAGCAACAACTGAAGTCATATTATATATGCCAGACGAGCCGAACCAGATTCCCGCCACCAAGTTCTAAACCTGGCGGTTCACTCTTTCGTCAATCAGCTGCATAATGCCAGACAAGGATATCTTGAAAATAATTTCTGGACTGTCAATGTCTAGTCCGACAATATCACGCTTGTCTGAATGAGCTTGAATGGTACTTGACAATAAAATGAAGCCAATCAAAATCAAATGTAAACATTAAACCATTTGAACATAATGGATACATTAATGTTTGAAGCGCTAATGAAATTTTAATTGTAAGTCTTCTAGTCTGCAAACTGCAAAGCTACGGTAACTGCATTTGCAGCCATCACAATATAATTACGAGAGCATCCCTGCTCTTTTTCAAACAGCAATTAAGTTAAATTATGACTATATAATACTAAATGAAAGCTTTGAGCCATTTTGTTTTTCCCACAACCAACAGTACACACTTAAATGGGCTATGAAATAAAAACATGAATAGAATAAATGTGAAAGATTGTCTTAAAGCTGAGTGAACACTGGACATCAAATCAGTTACGAGGAATGAGCACTAGGACATGAGACCGTAAGCCACTCACGGTAGTGAGTGGAGGTCCTTATCATGGTAGAGCTGATCACATTGGTCGTAGATTTTTTGGGTTAACGCAATAACTTCAGTTACGATTGCATCTATTTCTCCCTTTTCGATATTGCTTCCAGAAACCTGATGAAAGAAAACACGGTTGATTATGTTTCAATGAATGAACAACTACGTGGCTGGAAAAGCGCGAACGATTCTATACCTTAATGTAAAGGTCCTTTTTAGTAGGTAGCGTATACATTGCTAGATGGGCGCCTTTTTTGACTAGCCATGGGTGGTACTTTGCCAGCGTATTGTCGTATGCTGTTTTAGCAATTCCGGCAGTACTGTCACCACCGTCGATGCGTAGAGAATTCTCCAAGAACTGGGAAACGAAAACTACAAAACAAAAGATTCAATTTATAACCTTGAAGGAAGTTAAGCTGTTGCCAAACGTTTCCATTTATACTTACTCAAAGACCTATGAAGTCTCAGGAAAGTTCTTGAGCCTGACGACTCTTTGTTGGTGTTTACAATGTCTTCTTCAATTTCGTGATTGACCATTTTCTCGACAGTTTCGTACTTATTCCCTCTATCATCTTGTAAATACGCTTCCAAGATTTCCACCTTGCTCTTGACGTCTGACCCGACAAAACCGAATACGGTACCCAATAGGCAGAAAAACCTTTAAACAACCACCCAATCCGATCAGCCACATTCATTCAATCAAATTCTGAGTACCCAACAAGCTAGAACGGATCGGACGTACTTGTACAACTGCTTAAAGACACGACAATACGACTGCAAATGGATTTGGCCCTCTTTTGTTTTGAGACAGTCCTCGAGATGCTTCTTGAGCATCACAACTTCAAACGTTCCAAGGAAATCTTCACTCATGGTTGTGGTTTGCTGGACCTGTAATCATTTAAATTCGTTACTTAGAGCCAGAACTTAGTTGAAAAAGTACATTCATTTTTCTCACCTTTGAAACCGAGTTAAACGTATCAGAAGGGACCAACAGAACGCGCTTTCTCTCAACAAGACTCCTAGAATTGCGCCACTTGTGCAATTCTGCTAGAAGACTTCTAATCCTGAGAGCGCCCAAGTAAGAGCCTAAAACGACGACCTTCCACGAAATCGCCAACAACCGCATGCGGGATGGTAGGAAGCCGATGAATTCAGACCCAGACCATCTGTTTGACGTTCGAAACTCCACGCTCTTATCAGACTCTTCCCGTATCACTCCGACAGTATTTATACATAAAGACCGGCATTTGACATTGATAGCTCGCAGCTAGACACACAATCGCTATAGCCATTCAAAACCGCAATGTTTTACAATACTGAATTCACACTTTAAACGCCCGCCCTCACCTAATTGATGTCAAAAATCATTTAAGGCGGAAACCCGGATTTTGCGAACCTAGGAATTTAAAAAATGTAGCTTCCCGCGCTAACGCTTTTCTATGGCGGTAACATTGCTACTCTATGCATCTTGGCTTCCTCCTTTCGACCGACGCCAAACGTTCCATGTGTGGTTATTGGTCAATGTCTGGTGTCCATTCAAAGATAGATTTCGTCCATATAAATTATTCCTCTTTCAATTTTACATGCTGGAAGACTCTGAACTTCGGTTTAATCAGAATTAGCTATGATTTATCACAATCAGTCAGCATTTATATAATCAGATACGAGTGATTAAGTAAAGTTGGCCTCAATCGCTGTCGTGTCATTCCAACTGTCATAATTTTAATTTCATGACTTAATAAAGCATTTACCTTCATACTAGGATTAAATTCTTGTTCTGAAGAATCAAAATGTCGACGGCTATCACTAGCCTCTATTTTTAGTGAAATATTGATGTTGCCTGCCTAATCTCTTGGCTGGACTCTTAAGTCCAGGAGTAGGAGCTATATATGTATAGTCAAAATAAATCAGCATCGATCTTCACTTGATGCAACAAACTTCGCTGGGAAATTGGCTACGACCGACGATGAGCAATTTTATTACTGACATCTAATGATTTCCTGTACTGCTTTGTTTAGAGAATCTTACACCATTTTACGCAAACCCAAGTAATGTGTCAAGAGCAGCAGTGTGTTTGTTTGTCTCGAAATGGGAATGGGAATAACTTCGGAACTGAGGACGAGTGACTTACAAAGTCTTTTTTGCTTTTGCCATCGGTCATCAAAATGTAGTTGACTCGCTCACCTTCTGTAATTTACTTGTGTATCACGAACAACAATAACGTTCGATGCAGTTTTCACCTTGAGCTTGCTCTTGGATCAGTCGCTTTGATTTCGCAACCGCGTGACGTATGAACTTGTTATTGTTATTTGAGTTTTTGTTAATGCAGTTCATATGCTCATTACGCAATACAGGAAACCCCGGTCGGGTTTTGAAACAAATATTTGAAAAATCTTTGAAATGGGATGTACCGCTCAAACGCGTACAATTTTATTACTTTTAATCTTGCTACCTGCCGCCGTTAAGTTCACGTATGACCATTAAACATCTGACTTGTCAAAGGTTTCGTTTCATCAAGCACCCTTTTGAACACGTGACAGGACATAATATTTTCAAGAGCCCTTTGCACAATACTAATTTTTTACAGTGAGATATATGGTACTGAAAGATTATCTCATTTTCCTGTGTATGCATGAATTCCTCACTACGAGGGTCTAAAGGCCACACAAACATCAAGAGCTTAACTTTAGATTTGTACAAGTGTAAGTGACGTAAATGGAAGCGAACGTGTCGGAGTGATTACGGAAACCTTATCGAGGTAAGGCAGGTGCGATAAAAACCGCCAGGTAAAGGAGGAATATATTTAACATGCCTTGCTGTTCATCATTGAGATTCATCATAGAGCAACGGAGCGGCGGTTTGGCATATAATTATTATTGCATACAGCATTAAGGTTTGTTCATGCACACTTTTACTTGGTTGGACAGTGGTTGCTGCTGCTGAATTAAAAAAGAAAAACTCGCCTGGCCATGATCATCATGACTAACTCATGTGGTATCGACTTGAAAAGTTTTCCCTATTACTGTTGCATTGTTGTTTCATTAGTGGTGGATGAAGAATACATTGTGCAAAAGCGTTTTGTTAACTTGTGAAGATTCCACGCAGAGCTCAAGTCAGTTATTCGCATCATCTTCCATCCACGGATAAACGGCAAGAATTTCCAAGATCCCACCACCACACCGCCACATCTTGTCCATTTATCTACTAACGAGATTAAGCGCTCAATGCGCTGTTTAGGCTTGTGGACTAGTTTGGTCCATGTATATGTCCAGGGCTGAACATGTGTTTTGTATTCCAACCAACCTTTTCATAAGTTCAACGGCGGCATCACCACTTCACAAGCACCTGAACACACCTGGAATTGATTTCCCTCGTTCGTGGTCCCACAGTCTTCCACTGCAGCTCCGTGGGACAGCTCGCCGACATCAACTTGCTCGGCCAGTCTTCTTGGCGGTACCGGCCGGCATACCTGCAGTTTGTAAACAACTGTGAACAAAATACTGACTGCGATACATTGTAGTTACGATCAGTTAAATCTCACCAGTCACAGAATGTAATCAGTGCGGAAGTGCTCAAAGTCATTTCAGTGCCAGAAAGTTCATGTGCAATAATTGCCAGCATTGTATCCACGATACCATGTGGTAGTGATAGTGACCGATTTGGAATTTAGCCACTTTTTAAAACAACTTTCCAAAATGCTCAGCTTCATCTGGTCTCTGTGGGTTGCCTGGGTTATAGGCTGCTGCGGCTTCTACCTCATTACAATCTTCTATGACTGGGGCCAACGTGACGCCAAAAAGTCGGAATCCGACAGGTAAGCAATTTTTAATTAATTCTTTTGTGGGGTACAAGGATTACATGTGCAAAAGGATGCATAGTATATGTACTTGCTACCTCCAACTTGGTGCCATTGAAATCCAGAGTTCCAAGAATCAACAGAAAATTTAATGTCAGGCAGGTACATGCATGCTTATCATGTCTCTTCAGTTGTGGAAAGCCATCAGCTTAAAATACCAACAGATAAAAATGGACAAAGCAAATTGTTGACATTACACCTGCTCATGCCAGTTTCAGTAGCTGGCTTCCAAAAGATTTTGAAGGATGGCACGGAATTTTAAGCTGGGTGTAAATGTTGTATGGTTGAGCAACATTCTATGTTGCTGCGAAAATTCAGTGAAGATTGATCGTTTGAATTCCTTCTGCTTCTCGTATCTTGTAAAAGATACAAGTAACTTTAAGCCTTACAATCCAAAGGTCAAGTTTGTCCCAGAAATTTCTTCAAGTTCTCATGGCATTTACACCTTTGGAACTTTAAAAGAGACTTGGGTTTCACAATAAAAGTATGACGCTTTACGTATCTTGACAAATATTACGTTTGCACCAGTGGGAGATTCTGACTTCGTTATATCAATGAGAACATCTGCTCAGGCACCATTAACGCACGCTAATTAATTTACAACTTTTATGAATTAATTGTGCCATGTTCCATTCCATTTGCGTGGAACATTGTCTCTGCTGACTTGTTAGTCACTTGGAATCCTCTTGAAATTGCAGTCCACAACAACTTACAAAAACCCGATTATATTAACGCTGGAAACTACGCGCATTGGTAACATGTCCTTGTACACGCTCGCGAAAAAACTGAAGCATTTCACAAGCATTTTTCTCCATTGCCATTCACATCAAAGTAATAATTAAATCCACATTGAATCTTGCTCTTGATGCATCCAACATTTCAACTCCGCAATCATGTGCAGATGTCAGAAAGGGGAATGCAACTCTTCAATTGTGCGATTCTAATGAGTCCGTTCGAAAGAGTTGTATCAGAAGGATTGATGATAGCCAATACCTCTTTCGTATGCCAAACTTTCTTTAGCATTTATACGTTCGATCGATCAACCTTCTGAATAGAAGCTATCTCCTTAGTGATGGGTCAGTCTCATGCAATATATCTGTAGCTTTAGTGTGGTGGAAAACTTGTTTGGTTGAAAATCACAGCTGTTTATATTTTATGCAGTATTCTTTTACTGTAAACTTTAGTTAAAGTATTGGGCCGTTTAAATTGCAAAATTTTTCGCTGCCTCTTCAGAAGCACAATTTCAAAAAATTGCTTCACTACAGCTTCAGAAAATACCTAAGCAAACGTTCTACAAAGCAGAGTTATTTGGGACCACCCCCCGCTAGATGGCGCAAGAAAACAAAGCTTGCGTTAAAAAGTAGCGTAAACACTGCAGCGGGTTTCGCTCTGGCGCTTCAAGCGTTCATGTTACGGATTACGTACATTGCTTCTGCTGGCTGGCTCATATTTTTTCTCGTAGCAACGATTATACGGATTGTTGAATCCGCAATAATTTGTTAGATTCATACGTCGTACAATCTCGTCAGAATCTTTCTGTCCACCCAGCAGCAAGAAAGTGGACGCCGTTCATTTTCGAATATTCGTTCCCTGAAATAAGACACAAATTATTTGCCTGGCGCTTTTCGGACGGAATATTTCACATTATCATTGTGCTGAAACAACTTGAAATCAAAGGCTTCGTTTGATTCCTGTGGCTCGTCTCGGTTCGGTTAGCACAAACTTATGAATAAATGCATCATCGGCAATGTGCATTTTAATGACCGTCAGTAGTCTGCAATAGTTTGACTGACTGAGAGCAAGAAGGAAAGTTGTATATTGAATGTTTTTTAATAACAGTAGGAGAAGAAACTACGATAAGTTGTAGACGTATAGTAGTAGAGTTCAGCGTAGCGTAGATCCACAACTTGAATTTCCTTCCCTTCTTATCCAATCCTGGTGGTATTAACGAGCTACTCTTTTTCAGCAATGCACCAACCCCAAAGTATCCAATTCACAGGTGCATATTTTGTTTCCTTCTCTGAGGTCTCTTCTTACGGGCTGCGGTACTTCTCTACCACCACTGCACTATCGTCAACAATGGTTGATACGGCCGTCTACCTGTGAGGCTTTGGTCGTATTTCGTATATGTTTTATTTTTCCCTTCACCCTGAATAAGGACTATGTCCGTGTTTAATACACCTGGCCGGCGATTTGCAACAAGTTACCATCACCACCACTAACATCCGCATCTCTCTACTCTTTTTCCAACTTGGATCTCACGGCAACAAACAACCCAACTTTTCTCTGTGTCCTGTAAACCTTGTTATGTACGTCAAGGTGTGTTCGGCCCAACAACATCCACCTCCATCACCGGTCCGGCTTTTACAGACGTTTCCTGTGTATCTGATACAGGTGTCGTTCATAGTCAAAGTGGCTTACAGCAGTGTACACCTTTCCTCCTTTGAAACTCGATTCAAACGGAGCAAATTTCTTTAACGAACACAACCAAGTCCGGCCCGACGAATCTCTTTCTGGTTCCTTCATATTTCTCCATCTTCTCAAGACTCACATTTTTATAGTGCTCATCTTTGAGAGATCACGTCACTGTTTAGCCTCCAAGTACTTTCAGGATTCGTAAATGTGCAAACCCAGTGGAAAAACGAAGTTCTGAACACAGTCAGCTCCTGAAACTTTTGACATGAAAAGCTTTTAAGAAGCCTCTTACGTTATGTAGAGGGTTGATTAGTGCCAGCAAGGAGCTTTTTCAATCTTTGCAATACTGAAAAAGTGCTTTAATTATCTTTTCTACCTGTGTCATCCCCCGGTTATTCGAACCTGTTATGAGTATTGGTCTTGTTCATTGTTTCAAAAAATTGTGCATACCTTGGTGTATTGTTCTGAGTGAATACACATTTCAGTAGAGATTTCGCTGCATAGCGAAGGTGTTTGTTAGTGAAAAACCCGTGGACGTTGAAACTATCGTTGATTGAGCTAATTAAGGACATTTTGTCCTTATAAAGCATAATGCACGTGTGGTATATATAAATAAACAGCAACGACATAGGGCGGTCAAATATTTGTGCGCTAGTTGGGTCCGCTAGAAGCCAATTAAGATATACACTTGCGAGGATTCAGTGCATTCATCTTATGTATGTGGCGTTTTGAAGCTTTCATTTCCTGCTAATTGAATACATCCGACGGTTAAGACGATTGGAATTTCTCGATAACGCAACGGTGAGAAACAATGTTATATTTTACTTGCACTTTTGAGAGCTAGACAGGAAACTATGCAGGATTCTTTACGTGTAGCAGTCAAACAATAATACAACTGCAGTTATCACAATTCGCGTAGTGTTATCACTAACAGCAATTTTTTTGCCGACAGAAACATAACACACACACGCAAGCAAACGCATTCTTTTGAAAAGAGACGTCTGTCTGCCGCTGCCACTGTCCAAGGGCTCACTTAAGCCATAATACCCATCACACATGCAAAATTCCCACAAAATCCTTGAAAACTTCCTTGATATCTTTACAAAAAATTTTGCACCGAAGCTAATTAACCTTCAGTAGACTGTTGGCAAGACCAACGGTTCGAATGAAGAATTCGTGCTATGATTTTCAATAGCAACTTTTTCGGATGGCCTTTGCCTTCTCGTGACTTACTAATATCCCGTTTACGTGCATTCAGAACTCAGAAGTTACATTACATACAAATTTTGGCTTGAGTCAGGGCAGAGATTCTGAAAGAATTTAGATGTAAATGCCAGTCGGAAACACTTTTTCGTGTTGGATTACGCAATCACGACGACGATTACCTCCGATTGTCCCGAGGCCTCGAAGCGTGGAAAATGTCCTGAAGGAATAAAATTAGAATGCTGGTGCAACCATAATACAATACATAACATTAGTTCAAGTTTTAACGGTCCATTTCATCTTTGCACGCAATGAAGAGTCATATCAAAATCCCTACCTGACTTGACCTTGCGGGATTATTTTGGCCAGGGTTTATCGTTGAGTGTTTAACCACAAAATCTTCCATTTGTGTAAAGCTTTATTGAGCTACGATTGCGGACAACACAGAAGCGGGTTTAAAGCCAGGGAAAGCTTTTGTTCATGGCAAATGCAAAATTTTATCAGCGTAGCTAAGCTAATCTCCAAGAGCTGTCACAAGCGTTCGAGTACAATTGGTCGATTAAATTCCGTTCCCATTATGTCAAGTTTATCTTCTCGCATTAGTTGCAGACGTGCTGTGTGCATGCGATGAGGTATTGGTGCTACAAATGTTGATTAATTGATGTTGTCGATTGCCTTAGTGGCGAGTTCTGCACGAGTCCATTTTCGCGATAGGTCAGCCGGTTCAATTCCACAACAGACTAATACTGTACAGCCCAGCAATTAAAACAAGGGTTATTGAAGCAAATCTGTTATTAGCTGTTGTGTTACATCCAATTTCAACTGTTGTTCGAAATGGTATTAGGCGGTGCCTTGTTTAAATGGGTCATGTTAAGTTACGAGAGGCAATTGAGCTAGATTTGTAATATATTGGAAAAACTTCAGCACAGACATCCCTTAAAGCTTATCCTGTAATTAGAGATTCTTATAATGTTGTAAAGCTCCTGCTTTGGAATTAGGCGCCTGCACTGCTATGTGTATGTGGGCTGTCTGTATAATCGATCATGCATCTGCAGTTTGCCTGCACTTGAATTTTGCGAACCAGTACACAAGATGTAAATTTCTTGACAGTTAACAAGCTTCAAACTTGAAGTTGAAATCCATTCAATTCAGCGGACCTACTCAGCAGGTTTTCACAAAGCATACAGCAAATGTGCGTCTTGGTTATTGAAATGCTGACGGCGATTTTTTGCGAATCCGCAATCTTCATGTTCAGCATCAACCTGCACAAATCATCTTGGTCTCGCAGGAAAAGTAGAGTCTTATGCGACCACAAACTCATTTCTTGAATGAAAATGTGTGCCTCAACCAGCATGCATTTGGCCCCGTTTGCTCCACGACAATTCACAATGTTCGTGAATTGAAATTCGATACCGCGGTTATCCGATCACACGTATGAATTTCGTCGTATGCAACTTTACATGCACCGGATTCCGGATTGTGTCCTTGCTCGTGACGTTTGTAAAGACTCATATTGCATTTTCTTCCTTTAAAATGAAGACAATCTCGCATAAGACTGTGATCTGGGTTTCGCATAACAACGGTATATATATTCCCACCTTTCCGAACCCCTAGAAAATTTTGAAGCCTTTAGATGCTCAGTGTTTACTGGGAGTTTACATGCGGCTTACTCGATGCTTTCCCTGTGAACGTATGGTAATATTTCGTTTGTCAGCTTTATTTCAGCTCTAAAATAATTTGTACAATGAACCACAAATTGGCAACTCAGCGGTTAAAGCCCAGATCCATCATGACCATCACGAGATTTTGGTTGGAACATATTGCGAATCATCTGCGACGTTTACAGCCCATCACATTCGCCAATTCTGTTGAATACAATTCAAATTTTAATCTAATGATGTTGATGATGTAGCAAAAACTGACTTTGACTTGGTTTTTCATCCATTCTTTGTTTCTTTATCCACCCTTATCCAGTTCCAGCGTTTCCTGTTTTCAAATACCGGCTGAGTCATTCCGTTTTTTTTGCAACGCTGCTGTAGTAGCGAAACTGAAAGCGATGCGCTCGTAATCTATTCTGATCAAGTTGTAATGTCTGCCGACTGTAACATAGAGGACAATTGTAACTGTCTCCTCCCACGCAACTATATTGCGCATAACCCAGTCAGAAGGCACATGCAACCAGCTGAGTTTTATTCATCAAGGTGGAGCTTCAGTACGACGAAAATGAAAACAAGCATATCTTGCTGGATAAAATGATTCTTCATCATCAATGCAGAATTGTACACATTTTATGTGGTTTGTAATTTTATGTGTTGGTCGTCTCGCTTTTGTAAACATACTCTGAGTAATAGGAGCAGCAAATATCAACATCACAGAAGCGAAAAGTTTGCCCCTCGCAATATAGCTCAGGTAATTTCAACTTCCGGAGACCTTGCCATGGAGCTGACATAATAATAATTCCATCAGACATTTGCTGAATATTGTTGCTTTCCCACCCAGTTTCATAATGTACAAAATGTCTTCCCTCCTACCCAGTCTGTCACAAATGATACCTGAGCACATTTCTATAGTCACTAACGACTTTTCCATTTAACCTTCCAGTAATGGTGCTGTAGTGCCAAGTGGTAGACCGGTATGTAGCCTTAGTGCAGTTCTGTGTTGCGGCTTTATAATTTTACAGTGAAACTTTTTGCGGAATCGTGTTTGTGTCTTGTGTAATAACCTGCGCCAAAAAGCTGATTCCTCATACGTATTCCCATTTTTGAATCGGTTGCCACTTCTGGAACGTTCAGCAGATTAAAATTCACTCAGTGAAGATAGGGACAAATAATAGGATTCTTGTAATTTTGGTTTAATTAGGTAATTGAATTTACGAATTCAGGCAGCTTCATCTTGACTGATATCAAGAACGCAAATTTGCCAAATGTTAGCTGTTTTTTGTACATATTGCGTATAAATACATGCATTTAAAGAAAATTATTCAGTTATTAGCTGTGTCGCCTCGCCTGACCAGGATCTAGATTGCGATGTCGTAACACCGTTCACTATAAAGCTAAATTTAGAAATAATGCATCGTAATCAGACCAACACAAATGCACTATTTTGGTCAGTTTCTCATTACTCCTATGATGCAACCTCAGTAAAACTAAACAACTCATCAAATACTCGTGTATCCATTCAGTCAGTTTAGAACGCACATCAAGGAAGACGCAGCCAAGGAGAAACGACAAACGTTTAGGGTATAAAAGTCTTCGAACTACTTTTAACCACCTGCGTTTACACCGTTGGCTGCAAAACCACATACTATGGTTTAGAATTCAATTATGGCAGATAAAATTATTTGCTAATTTCAATGACGTTTATTGCTATGCAAAAAGCTGAGGCGTGAGTAGAGTTAGAGTTCAATTTTGTGTCTTTCACTTACAGCGATTCGCCATAAGCAGAAAAAAGCAAAGTTAATTCGTATGAAACGTAAACAGAATGCCTAGACTGTTCCGCTTGTTCTGAATTTCCTTCTACGAGCCTTCGAGACTATCATTACTATAATCTTTGCCTCAGCATCTGATAATTTTCTGCACATACTCAACTCGGCCTCTTCATTTAATGCACTTTGGTGCTCAGTCAGAGTTACCGTAGGCATTCAACATGTACCCTTAATTTCCCCTCTGGTCAGCGATGTTGCAAAAATTGCCCAAGGACCTTAGTTGCAAACGTTCAGTTGCAGTGAAATAAGGTAGACAACATGAAGCTCCGTAACCCCACAATGGCAATCGGTTCTAAATTTTGGAATTCGCCATGAAATCGGTGTTTTCGTTCAGCTATAGCTACATTGTTGCCTTTGAAACATTCGTCGTTGAGTGCAACAAGTGTTGTGTGACGGAGTCAATTTGCAAAGTGTGAATACGATAATGTGGTGTGACTGCGGGATGTAAAAAGTTGTTGTGTCATTGCATTAAAATTTATCATTGTCTCGATGAAAGACCCTCGGAAAATGAGGTCCAACTCGATTGACGGAGGGACTCCCAACGGATCCACCACCTCCGGTTCGGTTCGTATTAAGCGGCGCAAAAAGAAAACCAAAACATGGACGCGAACTGTCGAACGAATTCACACTTCGAGCAGCGTCCCGCTTACCAATTCACCGTCAATCCCCTCCTCGTATTCGACAACGTCGTCCTTCGAATATTTTGACAATTACCGCAACAACAATAAGAATTCTAAATCCAATCTGTGTAACACCTGTGGCAGAAAACAGCCTTGGCTTGCAAAGTTCAAAAAATGCGCTAGTTGTCATTTGCTCGTTTGCAAAGCATGCGCAATCGGAGGAGAAAATACTATCGTTTGTGGAATGTGCCAGGCCACCAGGTAAAACATTTTCGAATCTCATACTGATACTCACCTGTGTAATCGCACTTTTTCACTTGACAAATCGCATTGATTCAGCTTGGCTTCATTCTTACAGAACTTTTGGTCATTTATCATTTTGCACGACAATACTGGCGTTGAATATTTCTCGATTGTTTTACTCCTTGCAGTTGGTGGAATGAGTGCCATTTGAATTTGAAAGGGTTGCTGGGAAAGCTTTGTCAATTGGTGTTTGAAATACAATCGTGTACTTCGGCCGTGCCTGCTCGTTACAGGAAGTCACGGTTAAAAGTTTAAACTGAACCGACCCAGGCAAAGTTGAAGGTCGAGTTTTAGGAAGGTGCAATAGACTTCAATCTGCGCAAATCAGTTCGTGGTACTAATAAGCATTAAGCATGTTCAATCTACGTTAACTGTGATTGTCACAAAATACATCTGTACTGTATATTCCCTTGTATTTCATGGAACAATTTCTTTCTGTTACAGACGACGCGACGCTGCCAATTGGTCCTTTGGAACACAGCAGAAGAAATCGGTCCCAAAGTCGCGGTTAAATCCCAAAGTACAGGATTATTTGGAGCAACTAGCTGCCAAGCACTTGGGTGGTTCAGCACCTGATCCCACGAGATTGAACGCTGGTCTTTCGCCAAAACGTAAGTTCATTAAAGTTGTTTGGGCTTACGAAAGTTTATTATTTTGACACATGGTTGAAATAGAAAATGCAACAGTAGAGTATACATACAGTAAATTATTGTCTTTGTGTTTTTACACTTTGTTGATTCAGCACGAAATTTCGCACCTTCCTTTTACAGTTTCAAATTATGTTCATTTTAAAATAGTTGCTGCCGTTTACACGATTGTTTGCACCTTAAACTGTTGCTGTCAAGTTTATAATGTTTACCCTTTACTACTGATAACGCGCGTAAGGATACGGTATCATGGCTAAAGGTTCTTTTAGTAGAAATGATACTTAATCAGCATTGACAATCAGTGGGAAGATGTTCAAAACTTACAGCAGATTTTCTCCCAAGTGTATAAATGTATTATCTTTGAAGCATGCAAAATACAGTAACCACAAGTGTTTTGTTAATTAGAATACGCAACTTTGTAATTTTACTCTCCATAGAAAGTTGGTCAGTCAGTTAGTCAGTCACTTTGTAGTTAGTGTGCGTGGTTGAGTGCGTAGATTTGAATCTTTGATGAAGATCAAATTTTTACTGTCTACATCTCGTTTATTTTTGCAGATGAAGATTTCATTGAAAGCTACCATGACAAGCTAACGAAAGTGATACATATTCTTGGCAAAGCCCTTCACCTAAGGCCTCCTGAGTTTGATGATGAAAGTGAGTTGATTTCACCGATAAGTTGAATTATATGCTTGCTGCTTACTTAGCGGATTGCAAACCCATAACATTATTCCAACTTATCTCTATTCAAAATGATACCCTGAACATTCTCTTAAATAAGCAACAAAATTTACGCAGCATCATACGAGCAGCCTGCAGCGGAACCAGCTCACGAAAATTTTGCCAAACTCCTTCGCGAAATCCGAGAGGAAGCAATGGACTACGTAGCGAACATGGAGCAAATCGAGAACGATTCTGCCGAATTGAAAAATTTGACAAAAGATGAAGAAACATTGAATCAAAGAAATGCGTCAACTACCACTTCAACATCAGCCAAACAACCCGAATATGTGATTTATGAAGAGGCACTGTCTACGGCCATCTTAAATAAGGTCATTCTTGACGCCGGTCTCGGTAACAGCCGCAAGTCTCTCTCACCTGTGATTAGTGTGGTCGATTCCGCTGTTCAAACGGATAATGACGGAGAGCTCAGCGCAACCGGGAGTGGCAAATACAGTAAGTCGTTCATCCTTAAAATTATTACGTATTCCCGAACAGCGTTCTTGTCCGAACTGTGAATGTGCATGTTGGGTTGCAACCGCGGAAAGCATGCCTTTTCGTCAAATGAACGCATAAAATCTGCCTGTATTTGACACAAAATCGTTTACAACCAGTAAAACACTTGCTACTTTTAAAAAAGCCTATATCAGAAAACAGTAACCCACGTGAAGTTACATCCTGCAGACCACACCCAACAATATATGCAACCTGAAATTTTGATCGCTCGTTAAAGTTTAGTACGGATTTTATCTGATTTCTGCATCTCGTGGCAGGAAGAGCCTCAAGATTAAGAATCATTGATTCTTGTCGCAGCAACCTACGAGCAGATGACTGTTTCAGTAACTAAATGAGGTGTTAATTTTACGGTCAAGCAACACTTGCTTTCGCCAACTAACATAAATTACCGTTCGAATTGCAGATGTCAAGAGCTGGGTAACAACAACGACAGACGGTTTCTCGAACTTTTCCGATGACGACATCAGCCTTGGTACAAGTAGCTCCAACTGGTCGGGAGCCGGAGCAGACGGCGTCTCTGCAGTTCCCGTTGTTCATCAGGTATTCCCTTGAATGAAATTTGACAGCGTATTATTTTAATATCTTAGCACTGGCAGTCATCTTAACTAAAAGTCGATTCATGCATTTCGGCGAAAATCGTTATTTGAAACGGCTAGGAACTTGCATTCTCGCTTGTAATGTTTACTTTGGTACTACATTGTCCTTAAAAAAGTTGAGATTTCGATTAACTCTTGCTCACTATTGTGGTTGATGCGGTAGGCTAAGCATCGGGGTGCACTTGAGTACTTTTCTATGCGAATCTATGCAGATATAAATATGGACAGCATGTCGTTTACCTTGCATTCTTACAAGTCTTGCATTAGTTTTCGTACGTACATTCGAAATGATTACAAACAAAATTCATTAATATTCGTGGCTTTCAGATCGAGGAACATGTTGAAATCACATACGAAACCAAGGACGACGACGATGAGACAAATTCGGGCTCTTCTCACGCTGAAGAGGAAGACGAAGAAGAGGAAGTTGAAGATTCTTCGTCGCCGCAACCGCAAGAAGGACTTCGCAAGCGCCATACCAAGAAAAGCGTCACCCAGCCTATCCCTTTCCCCGAACACGGCGTTGACATAATAGATTCTGTGGATCAACTTGCCCAAGACAAGCCATCATCGCAGATCGTATCTCAAGTAGCAGCCTGGGAGGACAATTGGCTTTTCAAACGAAAAAAGAAACCGCAAATGTTCAGCTCTATGGCACGGGAATCTGTGCCAATGTTAGTGCCAAATCCAATCAATTCCGAAACGACCGGAGCAGACCTTCAGAATGGCGAGGGTGAAGAGCGGGAAGAGTCATCCGACATTGACGACGACGACATCGTTCACGAGTACTTCCAGCTGCCAGTATTGGTCACTGATGCCGGAGCCGCTCAAGCAGTTCTCGTTACCGAAAAGCTTGAATCCACCAAAGCTCCAAATAAAGTAGAACCCGCTCCAGAGCTTGAAATCACCTCGGTGCCAGCTAGTAATGCGTCCGTAGTAATTACCAATACTCCGACACCACCCCCGCTCGCTCAACTTATAGGTCCAGATAATGAAGAAGTAGTCTCGGGGAAGACTGCCAAGTTTACAGTAGTTCTGCCCAATGCTCAATGTAAGTTAATTTAAGAAAGCGAAGACTGACCCACGCGGTCCGCTTACCGCATGTCCGGGAACCGCCTGGCCCATTCTAACCTCAAACGTACATGTACTTTTTATTTATGTTCTGAATTATTATTTCACAGTTGCCCCGCCCGTGTGGCGATCCGTCATGACTAAGAGGATATTAACTCCACAAAGCAAAAAGATTCACATAAAAAAGGATCATCCTACCTACACCCTTATCATTTATGATGTACAAGAATCAGATGCTGGCGAATATCAAGTCCTGTTGCAGCCAACTAACCAACAAAATTCCATGCCCCTTCCTCATATCACACGTAGTTTCCATTTAACTGTTAAGCGTAAGTTTTAGATTGTGTCTTGAGCACGCATTTGTTAATGTCAACTGTCTTTAACCAATAATTTCTTCCATAGCTGCAGAGAAGAAAAAGCAAGCGCCCATGTTCATTGAATATGACAATAGTGTCCAAGTTCCTGATGTCAGCTCACCAACCGCAGTCTATTTCAAAATGATTGGACATCCCGAGCCTGTACTCAATGTTTTCAAAGGAAATGACATTGTCAAAACTTTGGGTCAGTTGCAAGTCCTGTTCACGTGAAGTTGTTCATAGTGGGAGGTGGAATTAAAATGTTTTTATGCTCCTATAGAACGTACTGGAGATGGACAGTGGAAGCTTCTATTGGACAGTCAAGATAAAAGCGACTCAATCACTGGTGAATATGTCGCCATTGCTACAAACGAGAAAGGAATCACTCAAGCCAAATTTACCATTACAGTTATGGACGAAACTCCAAAACCTTCTGCTTCACCTATTTTTGTTCACGAAGTTGAGCAAATACCTGTGCCATCGATGGTAAGTTTGAAAACAACATGTTCATTTTCTTAACTGGACGACTGCTCTAAGTATCCATTTGCAAATTTTGATTCAACAGGTGACTGCGAGAGAAGTCGAAGCTGAAAATGCTCAAAGTTCCTTATCTTCTTCATCGGAAACTGAAGAAACGATGAAGGAGACGTCTCAGTCTCTTGTCACCAACCACACAGTCGAACTACCAGATGACTCCAAGTTGGTCTTCAGCGTTGCAGAACGAGAAAAGCAAAAATGGGCCAACCCTATCAAGCTTGAGTTCAACCCTTACGCTCCTGAAAATTTAGCCAAGAGAATTAGAGATGGGAGGTACGTTTCCTAAGGAAGTTTCCTTTTTTATTTAAAAAAACCTTTAAATTATACTTTTGTTGAATTGCTTTTTCAATTCTCATTCCTACTTTATTGCAGATCAAGCCAGGACTTGATGATCGGTGGAGTCAGTAGCGAAGTATCCGACAACGAAATTGTGGAAGAAGAATTTTTAATAGCCAAGAAGCAAGTCACACCTGAACCAAACATCGTATTAGAGGATAAGCCGCAACAACTTCCATCGGACTTGGGAGGTGTCAAACTGCCCTCAGTACGCCAATTGGCTCAGCAATTCTCTCCAGCTGTCGTAAGTTCACCTTTGTGAGTTTTAATGTTGCTAAAAGATGAAAACTTACATACTGATGCTTTTCTTCAGAGAGAACCAAGCTCTGGACCAGTATCGACCGGTCTAGCGGCTGCAGTACGAAAATCTGTAACACCTATCCGAGAAACTAATAGGGGCATACAGGTAATTCTACTTTATTGTAACGCTATGAAAATTCCTGGAAACTTATCACGTTTTACCATGCAAAAAATCATGACAAAATTTTCTTCACACAAAAAAGAGACATGAATCGTTGCCCTCCTCAAGATCAATGTCAAAATCATTGCTGGATCTCGCCAAAGCGTTTGAACCTCAAGATGATGGAGGCCCAGTTCCGAGCCCCAGACTTAGGCCAAGATTTACAAAATCCCAAACACCTGATCCGGTCGTTACTGAGGCAAATTTAGCAAGGTTTTTGAATACAAAATCAATTGAACTTGAAGAACAAACTCAAGTCAGCAAAACTCCAGAAAGTAGTAGCTTCCATATAGAGCTTTCCCTTTCTCCGGAACCTGCGACACTACAATCTCCACTATCAGCCGGCAGTCCTGTATTTGACGATAGCTCGTTTGAAAATGCGTCAATGAGCTCTGTATCTCCATCACCTTCTTTACAAACTGAAAACGTGGACAACGAGCAACTATCTCCAGAAACTATGAGAAAGCTCACCAGAAATATCAGGAGAATGGCAAGGTCGAGCAAGGGAGGAAAAACGGAACTTTAAAACAAGTTGGCAATTTACCTACAGTTTATAGCTACTGTGCGTTTGTGTCTTCGATCAATTGCGAAAGTCTTGGTCCGTCCTTTGTACGACTGTTTTCGTTGTCCCACAGATTGTTGCATTGAACATTTATGTTGACGTTAATGTGTTGCAAGAAGGCTCATAAAATTATACTGCCAAAACTAACAAGTTTTCTGATTTGTTACAGGTACACAGCCTAACAGCCAGAAGTGTTTCTCGGGAATTCCGAGAGGGCTTAAAAGTATCGAAAGGTTACATGGATACTCCTAATGTCATACGAATACCGAATGGGAAACACTGTAATTCAAATAGTAGTAACGGCAAGATCGAATCAGTCTCTACAAACAGAAACGTTTCGACAGAACGAATGGCTTAGACATTATGAAGCTTGAAAGTTTGTTAAATTTAAAACATTTGTGGACCATATTTCCTGTTGCTATAATAAAATCGTTATTACTCGAGTCATGATCATGAGCAATGTGTATTGCTAGAGCTTTCATTCTTGAGTTATTTGCACCATTCAAGTATTAGAAATGAGCGTCCATTTCAGATTCTTTGAGTCGGCTTTTATTACAAAAATCGTTACAAAAATTGCACACAGAAAGAGGATTTAAGTTATGAGAAATTTTGTCAAAAGACACAGGAAATAGTACAAAACAGAGGGCACAAGAATATTTTGGTAAAATCGTACACTAGTAGCGTGAGATGGCGACTGAACTTATAGGTGAACGCTGAATCTAGCCTTGTTGCCACCCCCAGCCTGGACAACAAAATTTACCGGATTACAAAAAATCACTTCATGCTTGAACGTATTGTAAGGTGAAAATTGACTGGACTTACCACCACCGCGGCCACCACCTCCACCTTGTCCACCTCCGTATCCTTGGCTTCCTCCTCCGTGGCCGCCGCCACCCCCGCTGTGTCCACCGCCACCACCGCCATGTCCACCGCCGAAGCCTCCCTTGCCACCACCGTATCCCTGGCTTCCTCCTCCGTGGCCACCACCTCCGCCGCCTCCTCCATGTCCTCCGCCGAAGCCTCCCTTACCACCGCCGTATCCTTGGCTCCCTCCTCCGTGGCCACCGCCGCCGCCGCCCTGTCCTCCACCGAAACCTTTACCAAGCCAATGATTGTTAATTATTCCTGATCAAAAATTCGGCAGGATTAGCTGATAAATTGTTTTTACCTCCTTTGCCACCGCCTCCATGTCCACCTCCTCCGTGACCTCCGCCGCCACCACCTCCTCCGTGGCCGCCTCCGAATCCTCCCTTTCCTCCTCCTCGACCGCCGCCATAGCTTCCACCACCACCGCGGCCTCCGCCACCGCCCCCTTGACCCCAGCCTGAAGAATTCCAAAGGTATTAACTTCACAACTTCGACTTAAAACCTGATTAAAAAGTGTGATTACTCACCAGAACCGCCTCCGAAACCACCGCCACCACCACCTGGAATGATAATATTTGCTTAATAATTAACTTCTGTGCACAAAGCGTTGAGCTCGGACTGGACTTACCACCACCGTAGCTGCCACCTCCTCGACCGCCAGCTTCAACAACGACCAAGACCACCACAAGAATGGCGCCACAGAGAACGAGCTGAAACAATATAAATTGTATGGTGGATGGATTTTTATGAATACTAAAAGGGCTAAACCGGGAACTTACAGCTCTTCGGCTTCCCATTTTGAGACACGAACAAGTTCAACTGGACTATAAGACTATTTGTGTTTGATGTTGCTTCTGATGCTTGAGCTAGAAGACTGTGATGCTCTTTGCCCAGCATCCAGCAGTTTATATACTCGACTCATCCAAGAGTCCATCGTAGTTAAACTCGAGTGGCCCTGATTATGCCATTTTTAAGTCTCATAGTAAAAACTGATTTAGTAATGCATAAAATGCATGCTGTAAGGGAAGACACTCTCAGTCTCAGCTCTTGCAACTTTTTGCTTCAGGTACAAATTTATATTTTACACCTGAATTTAACAAATTGGGCAAAAACGTTAGGTAACCTTATGTGTACAACTTAAAGGGGGAAGCGCAAAACCACTCCATGTGCATACATACTTCCTTCCGAGCAGTAGCACCTTCAAGCTAAATTTTGAGTCCTCTCTGAATCGTTCGTAAGATAGTCGCCTGCCGTAAACAAAATCGAAAGCAATGTCACATTCAAGTGCCAAAAACTCAGTCACCTTTGTCAACATCAAAGTTCTGATTCAGAGATTCCACATCGATCGGCCTTCGTGATTGTTTCGAACTGGTGGAGGCAAATCAGGACCTTTTAACCATGCAAATGTTTAAGGTTCCGAAATCTGGAGGACTTTGCACCCAGGTGATGTTTACCGCAAGATTGTATTGATCTTGAGCTGAACGTATTGTAGCAGGACAGTAGAGGCTGTCTCGAGAAATAAATAGCGTAGCGAGCCGTAAAATTTCGTTTCAAGCCATGCCTAACCAAGGTTATAAAACTGTGAACGAAAGTTCTTGCCGACAGGTGTACTTGTATTTCATGTTACTTTGTAAGATGCACAGCGACGGTGGCAGCGGTTATAATTCCCTCTAATTTTGTTGTGTTAGTGTTGTGTCTTTCTTATCAATCACCTGTGCCACTGACATTGTTTTACCTGTCAAACTCCCGCATCGCCAATGTTTCCCCCAAAGAATCAGAACACTGCATAATGGGCAAAAACAAGAAATGTTGCGATGTTTTTCAATTCTCATGGTTATGACAAGTTTACATCCTTCGTCTTGTTAATGGAGTGCAGCTTACAGCTGGGCAAAATGTGCATTAAAAGACGTTTTAATTACCATGCGTCCGTTATTACTGCATTGTCATTACTCAGCTCCGGAGATGATACGCATTAATGCACTGCTGAAATTTAATAGCTCCATATCTTACATACACATACATACACATAATATTACATGCTCGGCGATTTTTCTTACAAAATACTAAACACTCACTCAGTTCGAGCTTGTGCTTTTAAAATATTCTCCTAATCAGTAATCAGGTCTGAACTCTGACCCTAGCAATACATCTTATGCCTTTTAGCATTGTGCACTCGCTTAGACAGGTTAACAGGTTGTTGCTAGCAATTTTAAAATTTAGTCAACTTTAAAGGGCTATGAAGGGCTGCGGGCAACTTTAAACGACCATAATTCTATGCTGAGCTCCGCTACAGACATGTACAGAGGGCAACTACAGGTTTTGGTTATAAATATTACTATATCAAAAAATACTTTTGCAAAATCGTAATAATGTTATCAGGATCAGTAATTAGTTGTTCGAAATTTGGAACTTTTTAAATTGTGTATATTACCTTGTCTTTCATCAGCCATTAAGCAAACATTAGCAACTTGATACTCTTAAAATGGGAAAATACTGAGGTCGATCTCCAGATAAGTCTAATATCTGGTAATGGTAAATATTTCACATTCGTTAGTTTTATTTTGAGTCATCCATCCAAATATTCGCTTACGCTGAACCTGCTCAAGGTCAACCTATTTGCTTTCGAATAAGAATATAGGAATCTTCTGAAACGGCATTTCTTCCCGATTTCATAAGAACTGCATGAATTTCAATTGTGAACAATAACACTTATCAAAATTTTCGACAAAAAGACACAATTGGTGCGAACAATCCGTGACTGAAGTCACCTTGGTTATGCATCAACAAATGCACCGCAATATGACAATGGTCAGCAATGCAAAGCTTTTGTGTCCTTGCGATTCCGGTAATACATGATAAAGTTTTGCTTCCTGAATTTTGCGTCAAACATTCCCATAGGTTAGGAAGGTCTGTCGTCATCAAAAACATTTCCTTGAGCATCAAGGTATTGCAATCTTCAAAATTCTTTAAATTCTCCGCCATATCTGGTAGTTCAGAGCATTTCATCTATAAGCAACTCGGCAATATGATTTGGGATTTTTATGTCAGTAGCATTTCTGCAGCCTGCAGAATGTACTACAGAGCAAATGAAGTATGTTGCGAAGACTCCGATTTCAGGGTCTTATCTATCGCAAATGTTGATGAGAACTAAAGACAAAAGATACAGTGATGCATTGATATTTTCCCAGTTCGAATAAACAAAACAATGATTGAATCCCATATTTTCGACGACTAATACCGTTTTCCGTGCTACTGCATACTGATACATATTTATTCTAGGCCGATTGTAAAAAAGCATTCGCGACGAAGATTCACCTTATCTCGTCGCGTAAATTCAACTGTTGTGTATGCTCTCAACTGTATTGAATGAAACGGGTCATACAGATAAAATTCGCCCGAATGACACACATGCGACATGTTTCACGATAAACGAATTCAAGAGCTCTAAAGGGCCTTCGTCAACAAATATCTTGTTGACTCCTGTTCAGGTTGTGAATCAGTGCTTCTAGCAGAATGTATCGGTAACGTGACTATTCGGCTCATCGGCTCGACGAATTCATCATGACTAGAGCAACGAACTTCGGTTACAACTCCCCAAGTCCAACTGGCAGTAACTTCGGACACAAATTTTCGACAAAAGGCTGGCGTCTGTCACAGTACCGGGAACGTAAGCGATCTTATACAATACTTTTCGTAAATTATTCACCAGTTTCACTTCACGTGAAGGTGCGTCTTCTCAACGTTAATTCTCCTTGTTCCCAGCAGCACAACACAATGACAGTCTAAACAGTATCGAAGCTCAGCTTCACTCCAGTATTGCAGACCTGGAAGCCGTTATGTCTACATTGGATACCCGACGAGAATCGCCTGCAACCCCGCTACAACCACTGTCTTTGCATTCGGGTATATATTTATTTGTATTTAATCAAATTCAGCCGTTAAATCTCCTTGAGTTGTACAGGAAATGAAATATTAACAGCGCGCAAACGTTATGAGAGTCAGAGCACTTCAAGCTTTTCACCTCTATCAGACGCGACATCCTCAGGTGTGTTCAGCAACACAAGCGCATCGTCCACAGGTAAGGTCTGCCGACATGCAACAGGTGGCGCTCCAAGTTTTACAACATGAATGATTTTAGTATGATTTTCGTTTTTCAACAGAGTTGCAGTTGAATTTCGTGGCGAACCTCATGGAAGCTCATGTAGCCCTTACCGACATGCAGCGACAGAGCCAAGAGGACTCTCCTGACAGCTTTGCCGAGAACATATTTACTCTTTTCCAGGATAAGAGGCTTCTTGATCGACAGGTGCTGGAAGGAGAACCACAAATACGCCAATACTTAAAATTTTGCGCACGAGTTCCTCTGGCTAATACTCGGACAATGGACAACTACCAGGAAAAAAGTATCCAGCGAATGCGTGTTGCATTGCTCAAAGAATGTGGCTTTACTATACATGCAAAGTTGGTGCCTGTCATTGCGTACAAGAAGTCGGACAAAAAAAGCACAAGTCTAATAATCCTCATCACGGCGAAAAATACCCAAGATAATTGGCTTCATCTGGACTCTTCGGGAAAGGTATTCAAGAATTTACGGGATTGGATGAAGTACAACGATTTATCTACCAGCACAAAATATATTTACTCCCTGGCAACTTCAATTGAGACACAGCCAAATCCTGGTTTCACGCTGCTTGGAGACAACGGTTCACAAAAGAGAAAGCGACATAGAAAATGGCAAGTGGCGGACTCAATTGTAATTGTCGGAGCTTTGGGTATTGCCGCTGTAAGTATTGCCATTCCTGGGACAGTAATTCTGGCAGCTCCACTATTTGTTGGTGAGGCTGTTGCCGCATGTTACATGGGATATAGAGGTTACAGAATTGTAAAACGAACTCAAAAACATAAGGCAAAATTGCGATGAGCGATTAATACTTGAAGTCGTAATTTAGTTTTTAAGTTACCAGTTACTCTCGTATAGTCCCGCATACGCTAGGCATATCTAGTTTAGTGAACTTGTGGAGGAAATCAATACTCTATTAACTCATGACTAATTGCCGGCCGCATCATTATTCTGCTGGGATATTGGTAATTTTTAAAAATCTTGCCAATCCTACAGTTGTTGTTAGTAAAGCCCATTTAGCGTCATTCAAATTCTTCTGTGATTCCTTAGGAGTTTAGCAATGCTTGCACGCACCTGAAGAGGCAGCTGCTGTGTCCGACGAAAATATTGTTCATCTTTCATCAGCTCTATAACAGAGCATCTTCTACACCTTGAAAAGTAATTAACTCATTGACTAATTTCTTTGATTAAGGAAAGACTGCGTGAACTTTTTTGAAAGCTCATGTCACCAGTGATGAAACAAACAGATGAAGACGAGACACCAAACATTTGTTCTATTCTTCCCACTTTTTGCACCGGCAAAGTACAGTATGTAGTAGTCATCAAACAAATATTAAGCAACCAGCATCATGCACGCCTTCCCTGACGAAAAAAAGTACACGCCAATTCGTTTACACACGTTCGCCTCTTCCCATTGCCAATTTCAGATGTTTTACACAATTTCTTCCGTCGAAATATTCCCTACCGTTCGGGTAATCATAGCGCACCCACATCGTGGAATGGCATTGTAATTGACCTTTAATATTAATTACCCTACAGGCTGATGCTTCAACGCTGCCATTTGAAATTTGAAGTGCTGCCATTTACGCTTTTTGCATCCGCGCCATTTTACATTATGAGATGACGACAGAAACCTGCATAAAAATTCCTTTTGCGCCATTTACAACTCCGACCGAACGTTACAGCATATAATTATCATTGCATTCTCACTTTAAGTTATACCTCTAGTGCATCTGGTATACGTGAATTTCTTCGTCGCTTCATTAACACGGTAACGTCTCAAGAACATTTAATGCAGCATTAGTGCTCTTATGTACGTTTTCCTACCAGTGTAGTGGGAAATTTTTCATACATGAATAACATGAAATGATGTGTGCTTTCCTACGTGTATAATTATGATATTTATCAGATTGAATAAGATCACACCAAAACGCTTGTAACGCCCTTGTTTTCCCATGTTTATGTGGAAAATGAATGGTAATACGTCGAATGAATTCTTGAAGCTTGTATTGAGCTCGAGCTCAAGCCCACGAATATTCTTTCTTTAATACTGGTCTGATGCATTCGAGATGCAAGGATGACGCGTGAAAACGTCGAGCGGCATAATTATGACTTTCATTTTCAGCAAACGTAGAATCTCGCACTACGGTTTTCTCGGATTCAATAAAAGTTAGCGCGTCACGGAATTGGTGGACTTGCAGACTGTGAAGCATACCAACTCTTAGTTTCTCTTGTCCGGTTTGCCGGATCATAACTGTAACCTTGCAAGCAGAAACTGCGTCAAACAGATTGTTTATGCAACCTGAGTAAAGTTCATCTCCCAACAAGTTATGTGTACTTATCCCCTTGTTTGTATCCGTCAAACTTTAGTTCCAACGCACTTTTTCCAGATGATTCAACTCAAGCTCAAGCAACAGAAGATGTTTATAAATCAACGCGTAGATAAACTTTACGCTGATAAGCCATGGCGATAGTAATTGAACAGATTCAAACTGAATCTCTAGCAGTGAACACACTGCTGTTAGAATTTCGTTTACATTTATTAATTAATCAATCATTTTTTGTTCCAAAATAATAATGACTTCCAGGGCCATTATTGCAAGTTATGCGTTGTCTGGCCTTGCAGTACTTCTGTCGCTTGTACAAGGTCAGGTACACCGGGACGACCCATGCCCATTTCATACCGCAATGTCGCCCTTTGACCTGCAGCGGGCAAGTAAAATCTACAGTTACATATCTCAATTATTCAAGCTATCTTAATCGGTTCCTTAATATTCTTCACATAGTACCTAGGAGTCTGGTATGAAATTGAAAAGTACCCAACGTTCTTCGAAACCGGAGGCAAATGCATATACGCCGTTTACACAGACAACAAGAACGGAACTATTCAGGTTCGCAACACGCGAATTATGAAAGAGTAAGTATTCTATTCAGGGTAGTCTAGCTGAAACAAGGTACACAAATATAGCGCTCGTCTCTAATTGGCTTGCTGTATTTGGTTCTTTAATTGTCGCCTGTTCAATGCTAAGCGCCTTAAATTCAACAAGGCCAAGTTCGGTAAGTGGGAGTTTTTCGTGCCGCTTAAATGTAACGCGTTTCCTCGCTTACGTAATGTGCAAGCTTTTGCAGTAAATTTAGAGGTTAGCAAAATTGTACAGATATGACACTTTAAATAATCATGTGTTTTCTACATGTAGAACTGGCGAATACTCTGAAATTGTCGGCCGCGCACGACTGACCTCCGGTCCATCTGAAGCCAAGCTTGGTGTCATATTTCCGTCAGTTCCACGTACGTGTTTATTTTAAATATCAATTCCACATATAACAAAAGAAACTTGAACCGTAGCCCAAGTCTAGCCAGATGAACATGATTTTGACGTTCATATTTACATTTTGTCAACAACGATCTGTCTTTACGTCTGGCAAGAAGCTTTGTGGCGATCTCTAAAGCTATAATTCAGATGAAATCAGTGTACATCTTTAAAAATGCTAGGATTATTTGACGTATCTCGTCTTCGAGATCAACAGTTTCTGTAATTTGCCATCAAAGTTGTGACAGCTGAAGAATGAGCAAGGTGGCCAAAAATCATCCATCGCTTCGAAATCTGACAAAGAACTATATGAAATGCATCACAGGTTACGGTCTTCAATCTTGCTAGTTGCTTTGCCAGCTGGCTGTATAGCTGAGAACGTATTGAACGAGAACTATTCGATCACATAATAGTGATAGTCATAGTCACCCCCATTGACCCATATTACGGTTATCTATATTTTGCTATACGAAATCATAGCTGAGGGTTCTTTTTACAAACCAAACGATTTATGGTTGCTTTTATCCATAACTGTCGTTAAATTATACGAACCATTTAGATTGTATTCAAGTTTCTTATGCTTTCAGATGCCAGGGAAGGCCCATACTGGGTTCTTGCTACCGATTACACTTCGTATTCGATCGTTTGGGGCTGCAGTCAAACTGCTGATGGCAATAACGGTGAGTAAATTTGATTGAAATTTGAGCACAACTTTCTGCGTAAATGAAAAATATCACCTGGTTTCAGAATTCCTCTGGTATCTGTCCCGAGTAAGAAACCCAGATGAGGCAACCAGAAAAGCGGTCCGAAAAGTGATGGAAAACCTGAGGCTTGACACGTCCAAGTTAGTAGCTACAGATCAGTTGGGGTGCCCAAATAATTACTCGATTGTCTGAAAACTCACAAGCCAGCTGCTACCTTATCATTACAATAAAGAATTTCAAATGAGTGTGTCATATCGCGAATCCATAAATTTTTCACAGCATTCTAGTCTGTGTCGCAGACAGACATTTATGTTTCAGATAGGTTCAAGCTTATTATGCATGCTGAAATCTTGGAAAGTAACTGCGAATGGATCGAGTTACATAACGATGCATCTTCCATAGGAATGTTTATCCTTTGCCAAATTCCTTACTTCCTTTTAAATTCGCTACTAGCTGGTAGCAAATATAAACATTTTTGTGTTGGCCAATAATTGACAGACATCATGACACTGCTTGCTTCACCACAAGAGAAGTTCGGAAGGATCGCTTATAGCTGGAATCAAACCCCAAGGCAACAGTATCACAATCAACCCTTACTTTATTGCTGAAAGGCCAAAAGAATCCATGCTTTGTGTTTGTGTGTGTTTAGAACCTTACTTGGTCAATTTTGTTTGAAAGGCATAAGGCATCAATGGAGCAGATGCCATATTATTTGGCCTTAGATTTGACATGCGGGGTATAGACCAAACTGCACTTATTTGGCAAATAGTTTCAATAACAAGTCTGAGAGCACACATGAAGCTGTTAATAAATGTAACGAGAGTGAATACATATCCACACTTGATTTACAAGCCACAAAGGCAAAATTGCATAATGATTTCCTCTTTCGTCTACTACACACTTATCAGCACTTTTGCACTTGGAACGAAAGATGACGTGCGATCTTGATGTCAGCCATCAACATTGCAGGTATCGCAGTTAACGAAACAGTAGGACATGCCACTTTCGTGTTTGCGATTCGTTTACTTCAGTTTCCACTTATGCCCACGCCGCTTGCCGGCTTTGGTCTTGTGGCCTTATCGATTTTAATGGCAATGTCGGTAAAGTGTAAAGTTAGGAATCACAAGGAACGACGGTTTTGTCTGATGGCAGAGTTTCTTTATCCAGTTTCTTCTATTGATTAAGAAAAAGTTTTGCTGTGAAACAGATCCAGCTCATTTCATTTTATTAAGATAGACCAAGTCAAAGCGTGCGTGCGTTCAAATTGTTTAGCGTAATTGATGAATAATTGCGCACACGAGGCCATTATGTCGCTCATAATTTATGTGGCACACGGTTGGTCTGAAAATGATGTTTTTATGTAAACTTGATTGTATTGCACACAGTCGTGTATTACTGTGAGGTGCCCATCTTGAGCCCTCGGGCGAATGATTGAAGGTGCGGGTGTCAATGACGGATATTTATCAATATTTAATTTCAATTTCGCCTCACAGAAGAGCCAGCCAGTCTTGTACAGGATCAACATCTTATGTTTGTAATAAGGATCAGGCCAGGTATAGTGTACATGAGTCATGCCCCAGGCTTGAAGTTGCAACGGAATGCAACGGAATGAATCCACGTACAATATGCCATCTGCAAAATTTGGCAACAAACGAGAGGCACATATGTAATAGATTGCTTGACTAGCTTGACAGTATTCTGCTACGATTAAACTTTTCTCTTGTTTTCAATCAACACACATACTGTCTGACTGACCACTCTGAATGAAGGATATAAACGTTTTAAAAGAGAAAGTGCCAAAGGTGCAAACCATGATGGCATAGGTAATTTGAAAGCTGTCACTTGAACTCATCCCAACAAG
>JAQGBJ010000447.1:0-41447 GCA_034698345.1 Sphaeridia pumilis | reverse complement strand
AATTACGTACACACGTTACAAGAGTATTTTTTCCACAGAGAATCAGACGTATTTACTTAGAGCAGACCTTAAGTTTTTGTGTACGTTGTTCGACTAGACATTGTTATGCTCCTAAATGTTCCATGAGTTTTATTCTAGCGTGTACTACTGCTGCCTATTTCAAGTCATACAGAATGTATCAATAGGCTTCAACTGCTATTTTTGTTGCAACTAATTAATGTAGCATATAAGGTAGTTTCGTGCAAGCTTATAAGGATGATTCTACGCAAAAGTGGTGAAGAAAAGAGGGGATGAGTGCTACATGAGGTCCATCAAGAAACACAGAGATACTAACTACTTCAAAAGTCACCACTCTTCCTTCAGAACGTTATCAAAAGTATAATATGTATATGTATTACATTCCTTTATTCTTTAAGTGAAATCGTGAGGGCTACTAAGTCTCTGTACTTTTCATTGTAAGCTACTGTATACTTATACAGGATAATACGTCAAGACTATGCTGTAGCTGTAAAACTTTTGATCCTAGTTGTGTACTTGTTTTTGAACGCTACCTGCAGTTACAAAATAAATGTCGGACCGAACAATTTTGGAATTTTGTCAATGTTTAATAGATCGGGTAGGACAGACAGGATGGATAAACATTCGTACTTTAACATCAGGCTTTTGAATTGCCTTTACATTGACATTGATATTTTTGATATATACTTGTGTGATTTTGTAACACACCTTTCAACCTCCTCCCATCAGTTGAATCGATCAATCAATCAGAGTCGCTGTCGTCTCGTCGCAAATCAAACTGGGATTCTATGAGCAAATAATATGTGACATTGGGGACCATGTCTCGCAGAAGCTCAATTTAGATGTTCGTTCAATGTACTTTACCTGCATCGCTATCGCTATCACTGAACGCGTCGGAACTATTATCCGATTCTTGATCTGCGAATTTAGTGTCCTGTTCTTCAGCAGATCTGGTCTTCGCTTCGGCATAATATTTCTTTTTCTCCGCTTTAGTCGCCAATGGAGGGGGTCTGAGAATTCCATTTAATTGTTTAGTTAGAACTTGAATGACTCCGAATGTTGGACATGCTCGAATGCCTAGTATATACAGATTCTATTAGCCACTAACCTGTATGACGGCGGCTTGAAGGACCAAGCATTGGAGCTCCCAGGCTTAGCCATGGCTTCAGTTTCCCAGGAATTATCTTCAGGTTCAGGATTGGCATTCTCATCGTTAACTTCTTTGATCTCCAGCTCAGCAGTTGCTTTGTTTAGTTCTGGAAGTAATTGATCCAATAATGCTTGCTATTGTTTGTATGTAGCAGTTACCTGCATCGCATCAGCGTTTTCATTCTCAATTGCTCACCAGTAAAATTACTGAGAATCTTCTCCATCTTTGGTCTCGATGGGCAAAATTGGGCATGAAGTTCAAACACATCAGCAGGTACATGGTGAAGGCTGGGATCGAATGGACAGATTTTGATTGGGAAGGCCTCTTCAGGTCCTTTGAACTTGCTCAAGCCATTCTTCCGACACCTGCATAAGTGTGTGACCCACTTCGGGTACCTGAAATAAATTTCCAGTGGTAAATGGATCTCACAAGATTCAGGCCAAATTATCTGTTCATTTCACGTAATACTGAAAGACACTTACAAAATTTGATGTGACGGATTATAGGGACACTCGTACAGTTTTTCGCCATCCACAAGGCCGAAGGCAACGTTGATATTCTTGGGTTCAACTACAACCATTCCTGTTTCAATGATTTCGATCATGCTCGGGTGAGGGCCAGTAGGACCAAGTATCACATCGGCATGTTGGGTTTTGTCAGATAGTGAGGAAGCCATATTGAACAGTTAATGACTATCAATGGTACCAACAAGTTTACCTCAAAGTTTTTGACGTGAACATTAGCAATCACGTTTAAACTGGACCAATGTAGGACGGAATTGATTAGTGACTTCGTTGTCTTCACTGTAATTCTGCAATGCACGCCGCCGACGTGTTCAACGTTGCTTGTCGTTATGCTGCGGCTTTGGGGGTATGTTAATCCCAACGTAATTTGACTTCAAAGTGGGAAGTTTGACAAGATTTCGGGGGAGAGCAGTCGTGTAGGTTGGGGCCGGCTGTCTTCGAAACGAAAGTTACAGAACAGTGCTACTTTGGATTTCGAATCGTAGCTGATGTCTTTAATGAACTTTAAGGGGACATGGGCGAAATTAATGAATCGGCAAGATATTAGTGTCGTAATTACTTATCATGAGTAACAATGTTAAGAATGATGAGGGAAGGTATCAGTGAAACGTGAAGCACCAATTGGATTGTCCCGCGTCGAACTTTCGAAGATGGTTTTTAAATCTAGTAAACATGGTCATTGATCATTAGGTTTATTCAATCTTCTATAAGCATTCGGAAGCGATTCATAAACTCAGTAATAATGCTTACCGTTTTCTTTATCACCAACTTCAGAAAAAATGGAAGCCGCCCGATTAGCACCGTTAGAAATGACGACCCCCGAAACTGCAGAACATCTCCTGCCTTCGTTGATATCGGTAGAGCTGCCAAACCTTTTAGAAAACCTGTCTAAGAGATTCGTTTGCAATTGTGAATTCAGGTGTTCCAAATCTCGAATTCGTTGTTCTAGTCTTGAAGCAGTTTGCTTATGATCAGCTTCCAGCGTTTGCTTGCTCTTTTCCAGCCTATAGACTTCTTCGCCTAAACGTTCATTTTCTCGGGTTAGTTTTTCATGCTGTGAATATCGGACACATTCGTCGTGAGGACACTGGATTCTCCTCAAAAGATCCTTCTCAGTCGTAGTCGCCACGCTGGACTTTTCCGGTTTCTTGGACTCGGTACCGGTGAAGTTGTCTTTCGTATCAGGTCTTGATGATGGTAAATTTTGCAGAACCGAGGGTGATGCAGAACACCAAAGCATCTGTTGAGTTTGAAGAAGTTCCATTTGAACTTCGTGAAGACGTTCACTGAGCTGGCTTTCCCGAAGAACCAAGGCTTGCTGCTCAGTGAGAAGTTGGTCCAGCTGGGTCCTCCAAGTTTTCTTCATTTGGTCTTTGGATCTCGTTTCTTCGGCTGACCACCGCTGGCGTTCTTCCTGAAGTCTTTTTTCAACATGACTTCTGCCCGTTTGTCGTTCCTTCTCCAGCTGTTGCTTCACCGTTTCGATTTCCTTGAGGTAAGTAGATTTCACAAGATCAATGTCTTTGTGTTTTTGAATCTGAAAGTCTTTCAACTTGGCTTCATGTTCAAGCTTCGCCTCCATGAGCTTCCGTCGGTAAAAGTTTTTCTCGTTGAGACACTGATCGAGGCGGCCTTCGAGACGATGCATGTATATCTGGTACAGCTTTTGCTGGTTATCACAAGAAGCTTTGATGGCGAGTATGTCAGGGGCTGGGATCAAGGTGGATGGTTTGGACTTTATCCGACTTTCAAGTTGCTCAATTTGCTCGGCAGATGAATGCCAGAGGGCAGTGGTCAACTTCTTGGCTTTAACAAGGCACTCAATTTGTTTCAGGAGGTTGTCGATTATTCGCTTAGACTCTTTGCATGTTGAACATGGTCCAAAAGGAGTATCATCGTCTTCGACGTTTTCAAAGTCCGAATGGAAAACTTGACCGGTGAAAGCTGCAAGTTCATCTTGGTTTTGAACAAGCGTGGCACTCATGTCTCGAACGAGGGACTCGTAAGCGTCTACTAGTTCACGAAGATGCATTATGACGCTGTCAGCGTCTTCAGTTTTTGGAGCCTCCATTATATGAGCGGCTGACCACTTTCACTTGGCAAAAACGCTAAAGACTACTAAAAAACGGGCGAGATTGCGATCAGGCCCTGAGCCTTATTCCTACAAAATATAAAAATTTCCACTGTAAATGTTTACATTGCAGTGATCTAGGAAGTATACAACAACGTCTTGGACCTCAAGCTGGAAGAATGGCGCTTGTACAGTGTATAGCGTGACACCGATTACTGTGTTAAAATCTTCTTACTGCAATAGCTGTGGAGCATAGAGGAATTGTGTTGACCCCAATGCAATGTGCTGCTATTCATTCGAACGTAAAAACAGTTTATTTCCCGCCTCAGCTTTCCCAACCAGGATCAATATAACAACTTGTCAACTCAAGCAAGAGCTTTCTCCTGTACTACGTAGACTTGTAGCGTTTTGCCCACATGCATGACAGAATGGGTGAAAGCCGGTACTACCCTCCGTGTCGGACTTTCCTCCCGACTCCCAATATGCATATACAGTATGTACATAAATGTTCGATGTAAACATCTCTTCCGGGTGCGGGTAGCTATAAAGCTGCTCTACAATAGACATTCCCCTGTCATTTCAGGCTAGCAACTGTAGGGGCTGTGTTAGCGAAAGAAAACAACGAGGTCCAAACTAGTACAAACCCGAAAAAGTTTAAAAACTCAATTAAAAACTCGAACTATCGTCGTGTAATTATGTTTATTTACAAAATTAACTAAAAGTGGGACCAGATCATTCACCAAATTGTTCAACGGTCAGGCGAATCGATCCTGAAGAGGTAGCTGCTATTGTCTGTCATTTCGATTATAACGCTAAGCATTAATGATAGCGGATAACTATTCTCTTGCATGTTGTTCTTTATAACGTGCTAGTGCTACGAGGCAAAACTACGTGTACATTTTAGAATTTCCGATTACATATCTTGGCCAGCAAACTCTGGCACTGCCAAGTCAGGAAACATGTTTTGAAGACATAAAACAACAATGCTATAGCCCTTGTTTTTCTATGATTAACTTGCTTGACTGATACATGTTCTGAATTAGCACCTGAAAATGAGCAAAGATGACATTAGACTTCATCCATTACAATTCTGCTCCGATTTGATTTTTCGCTGCCAGAAGACATACCTGTCGTTTGACCAGTTCCAGACTAGAATTTCCATATTCTATCTGCTGTTTGATAGCATCTGAACCCGTTAAAGCCTTATTTTCCTTGAAAGCGTCCCGGATCCGCCGAAGAGCATAGTGTCTAGTATTTCAAAATGAATATTTTGTTGAAGGTGGAATAAGATTTTGATTGAGTGGCGAAAATATAAACCTTCTCACCTTATATTATATGATTCGAACTTTTGACTTTCTCTCATCAAAGTTTTGTACAGTTTTAGGAGCACCTCGTTTCTTCCCATTGCGGACGTTATACGAAGGACAATCTGCAAAACAACAAATAAAAACTGATCAAGCTCAAACTCAAGATGGGTAACCGGGGAAGTACTTTCACTCCTCAAGAAATGACCGACTATACTGAACTGACGTATTTCACAAGAAAAGAAGTTTTGAAGTAATGCCAAACTTGTGCAAAATTATATCAACGTGAGTTACATTTAAAAATATTTAATTACTATTTCGTATTTCAGATGCTTTGGAAAATTCAAGGCGCTAGCACCAGAAGTCATTACTGAAAACAAAAATGCCAGGCTACCCATGGAAGTCATGCTAAACTGCCCAGAACTTCACTACAACCCTTTCGGTGACAGGCTATGCATGGTGTTCAGTACCACAAAAGATGGAGATTGTACATTCGAAGACTTTCTAGACATGTGGTCGGCATTTAGCGAGAAAGCTCCGGCGTCCATCAAAGCTGAATACGCATTTCGCATTTTCGGTAAATTCAAGTGAAAAACCGCAATGCACCGTAGGAAATGGCAAATAATTGAATGGCCGGAATTTTTGCTAGATTTCGATGGGGATGATATGCTCGGACCAGAAGACCTCGAAGAAGTCGTAAGAAGGCTTCTCGGCGATGAACAGCTTCCTCAAGCCAGCGTCGCACATCTGGTGACCAAAGTCATGGCCGAAGCTGACTTGGATGACGACGGAATGCTATCGTTTGCAGAATTCGAATTTGTGATATCAAAATCTAAATTTTTCCAGAGGTGAGACTTTCTGATCACTGCGATACAAGACATTTCATGCTGATCTTGGTGAAACTAGCTGAATGTCTCTTGTATTTGTAATTCCAGGTCATTCACAATGAGATTACATAGCTAAACACTAGAACCCAATTATCTCCGCTTCGCTACAAATACGACGCCTCTATTTACGAATATGTTTCAAACGGTTTACGACATTTAAGGAACTCAGTTTAGCCATCAATCAATCCTCGTGTGCCAACTTTAATCTACAGCCCATTATGACTGATGATTTCGCTCAGACAACCTAGAAAGAAGTTAATTCATGAAACATTTTCCTGCAACCCAGGAATCGCTCAAATGCCAGTTACACAGAAGTTGTTACAATCTGAAGGCTCACTCATGATGTACAATTTTGGACCTTGTTTCTCTGCTCATGAACTAATTTTACAAACTGACACTTTGATTCGCTCATAACAGTAAGAGCTCCAAAATGAAAATTGACTTTGCGCAGACTATTAATATAGCTGCTCTGGAGACCCATTGGTCTCGTAGTCTTTCTAACCTTAACTTACAACTAAACTGAACAATTAGAATTTAGTATGAAATTCTTCTTATCTCAGCAGTTTTAGGTTCGATTGATAAACTCAGAAACACCTAACAGACATCTATCAAGAAACTTTCTTTCTCCGTACCCATCTGCCGCTTTCACGCAACTTGCAAGCACCTGTCAGATAGGCAGAGCATAGAAACGAATTTTCATCAATTAAGCAAAACTTACCCTTCTTCAGATGGAATAGCACTGACGTGACAAGGTAGCAAAGTTTCAGGACAAGATCTTGTTTGAATTCAAGCCGGAGCACATTCACAGAATAAACAACGCTGCAGGCAGTTTAGGCTCCCGAAGGTCAACTAGCAGGTTTTTTAACAAAATCGAACGCTTGAAATTTTCAAGACGGGACAGAAATTTCGAAATAATTCCTGACAACTGCCTGGTGTAGGTGTATGAGCAAGCTCCGAAACACCTATATATTTGTTTGGCAAGAAAAACACTAGTCAAAGGTTGCAATCAAACTTTAATGACATTATTCTACAAGATGCAAGTTCGAAGGAATGGAAAAATCCGCAACTAGATATGTTTACTTTTTTATCAAACCACGTTAGACCATAAAAGTTCAAATCTCCCCACTGTTCCCTCCTAAATCCAGTTGTTCCTTAGCGACATCTTTGAGACGAACTTCTCACCAATAATTTCTGCAGTATCACCAGAGGGCTCAGAGCACCAGCTCCATTCGATATAATGCATAAACCACCGCTTCCTATAACTTTCTGTCAAGCTCCATATTGTGCATACAGTTTGATACTGTCTGGCCAACCTAGCGTACGGAGAGTGAACTGCGTAGTGCCATGCCGCTTTTAATGCGTATGTAGCTTGCATAGTAACAAATGGCGCTTTGTAGATTTCTCTCGAACTTGGTTCCAAGCATTCCCAAACCGTCTCACTTCCATTCCGGTTGTTGTGGAGTCAAGACGTACACACAACTGTGTGCTTGAAAAGCTGTTTTCTTTTTTCTTTCCGGGTAACTGGAAACCAAATTGGACTGGAGTAGTTGATCTCCTGTTTTGTCGCATTTACCATGAGGGATAAGGTAAGAATTCGCTATTTGTCATTTCATAATTTTATCGATTTTACCGATCAAGAAGGCGTATGGAGGGCGAGAGCATGCCACTGCACTGCCGGTTTACATTTCAGTTGTCGAGTCAGTTTTCAAGTGTTTTTGAACGCTCTTTTCGTGGATTCACATGAATGTCAAGTATATTGCAAGATTTCTGTATTAGTGATCAGTTTTTGAACTATTTTTGAGGTTTTTAGTAGCCATGTACGTAGAATGCGGCATAAGGTTGTGGTGTCTGGAACATGTTTTCTCGAGGCCACGCTTGTTAATGTGCATGTAGCGATAGCACCTGGTGTTCTGTTATTGAATTGTTAACTAATGGTGGTTTGTTTTGTTTTCTACAGTGGAAGAAGAAGCGTATGCGTCGTTTGAAGCGCAAAAGGAGGAAGATGCGTGCGCGCTCCAAGTAAGCTGGACACGGGGAGGGACAAGGACTAGGAGGACCCTCGGGATCCTAGGCCGCTGCCAACTTCCACAGATTTCCTGGACGTCAGCACAGGACCTGGAAGAAGAATTGGAATTTTGAAATTTGTATCATCTCGTTTCAATAATGTCGTCTTATAATAAAGAAGCCTCCTCTGTGGATTTTCGATATAATCTATTGTTCTCATTTGGCATCATAGCTTCTTACTCATTTCCAGAACGGAATATAACTAGGGTCTGCTCCTGGAAAAGCAAGCGTAGTTTAAAATCACAAAGTTTGAAAAGGTTCATAATGGGTAGGGTCATATTTATGGAATTACAATTGAACGCGTAGGTAGTACATGGTTGAGTACAATTGAGGTCATCAAAAACAGGGGATTTGTTGAAAATAATGAATGTAGACATGGTATATTGCAGCCTAGATGTTAAATTAATTGGAAAAACATCGAATATTGCCCGCATTGAAATTTTAACGTGGATTACAATCGATAAGAACCGATGATTTTGAGTAGACACGTAGGTCGTGCATGTTGCAGTGTAAACAATGTTCTGTATCAAAGCCGTCTAGATCTCCTTGTTTGGCGCGTAACTCAAGCCGTCAGATTGAGGACAGCGGATGACAACAAAACAGTTTTGCCAAAATTTCGACAGTTGGTTGTCAGGTTAGGAGAAGTAGTACTAAAACATTCCATGTTTTTTGGGAACTCGTATTCGGACTAAAGTATTTTGTAAATTTTCAATCAATTCAATCATGCTTTGAAAGGAGAGCCGTAGCGGAAGCAGTAATTTGATAACGAGAAGAATCTAATTGTATCGTCAGTTACAATGTTTGCGAATTTGAAAAAGAAGATAGAAGAGGAGGTAGGGGACCTCGGTCGTCTCACGAGTCCGATTAATTTAGCGGGTGCCTTAGGAGATCGACGTGTTGGTGGAAGTACACAGGTAACTGGTCATTCATTTTCGGGATGGGATTCTCAGCCAGCTGTAAACGTCCCAGGAGTTCTTGGCCGTCTTTTGTTCGAAACTAAAGTGTGTTGTTGTTTGCATTCTAGGGAACGAATACACCGTCAAATTTGGGATCGAGGCAAAGCTCAGTAGCCAGTTTGATTGGTTTGGATCAAACGCCGGATCGAGGAGGTTCCCGTCTTCTTACTCCAAGTAGCGCAAATCATCAACAAAGAGAACCGTCCTCAAGCAATATTGAAGAAATGCAGTTGCTGAAACGCCAAAATGCCGACTTGAAATCCAAGCTAGAAACCTTGAAGAAATCATATGAAGAAAAGTTGCAGAATCAAGAAGCAGATTTCGCATGGAAGTACAACATGAAAGATGATGAGCTAGTCCACGTTAAGAGTGATAGGGACAGATTGAAGGATCAGATGAAAACTGCGGAGACTGGTTGGCAAGATAAGTACATGAGGGTCGCAACCGAGCTTGAAACATTGGAGGGCCTTTCGAAGCAGGAGAACGCTAAGGTGAAGCATCTGGTAAGATTTGAGTGCGAATTTAAATTGCTGTATACTTTAAATTGAACGATGTCGCCGATTTTTCATTTTCAGCTGCTCAATACGCAAAATGATTTACAAGCTGCATTACGAAGAGTTGCAGAGCTGGAATCGGATTCTAAAAATCGAAGGGACAGGGAGACGGCGAATCTGATGCAGTTCACGAATAATGCAGACTACGATTCAAACGCTGCCAATGGATCTGACATGCAAACAATCAGCTTGGCAGATAGTCCACAAGATTCGCCAAACAAGGCCAAGGTTAAAATTCAGGAACTTGAAGAAGAGAAACATCAGCTTGAAGTCGCTCTTGAGCAAGCGAAACACAGTGCGGGTGATGTTCTAGAAAAGAGAATGAACGAAATGGCTGCTGATTTGACTCGTAAAGAAATGGATAACGCCGCCCTAACGTCTGAGTTAGCAGAACTCCATCTACAGATGGAAGCGATGGTATTGAAATGTTCTTCAGTTTGAATTTGATGTTGTGATGACGATAAAACTAATGAGAGGATTACTTCACAGAAACAGCTCAACGAAACAAAGTCAACAGAAAATGATAATAGAGTTGCGGAGGCAAGCAAAGTGGAAGCATCCATGGAAAACCTGAAGCTGATGTACGAAACTCGCTCCACAGAGCTGCAAAAGTCTCAGGATGAAACTTCAAAACTACAGAGCCAAATTGTCAAATATCTGAAAGAAATCGAGCAAAAGTCGTCGGAAGTTACCTCTGTAAAAGCCTCTCTTGATGAAGCTAACAGGACCAAAGTTAGTCTCCAGGATGAACTGAAAAAGTTAGGGCAGAAGTGCGACTCTACGGAAAATGAAGTTTTAGATCTGCAGCGACAATTGAGCAAACTCGAGCTATCCGCTAAGGAAACTACAGCACGAGAATCAACATTGAAATCCGAAACTGAAGAAAAATCAAGAAAGCTTGAAGCTTTGGCTGTTGAAGTAGCTGCTAAAGAACAGAGTTTACAAGCATCTAGTTCATACCTTCAGAAAATGAGCCAGGATCTTCAAAACGCAATTCAAGAAAGAGACTTTCTGAAGGTCACCTTGGCTAAAATTGAAGACGAATACAAGTCAACTCAGGAGTGTATACAAAGGCTACAACTTGACAATGTATCAGCGGTAAGTTTTCAGATTTTTTATATGAAATCCATTTCAAATTTCGTATTTATTTGTAACTTCTGCTGAATGCCTTACAGGCAGCAAATTGGGAAAGCCAAGTGAACAGTTTGAAACAGCGATTAGAGTCACTAATGGGTGAAACGGGTCAGCTTAAAGAACAAGCAGAAGTATCATCCCATATAGAGCACGAGCTGTTAGCTTATCAACAAGAAGTGAACAGCTTCAGATCAGACCTAGTAGCCAGCTTTCCCCATTATTTCAAAGATATTGGTAAGGGTGGTCATTTACCTGGCGATTTGGCTAGCATAAGAAAACGAGTTCTGCATCAAATTACCGCTCAGAAGAACCTGGAGGAAGAAATGCGGAAGATAAGAGAAGAGACAGATTCTGAAGTTAAAAGTATTCAAGAACGAACGGAAAAGTTGGTCGCTCAATCGTTGGAAGAGCTCACTGAAACAAAACGCTTACTGGACGAGAAAAACAATGAAGTAAATTTGCTCACCCAACAGCAGGAGACTTTAAAAAAAGATAGTCTAAAACTTCAGAAGGTAACAAACTACTTTGAAGACGTCCTTATCTGCCCTGGTTTCACTTTTTAAATTCCATGAGTGATGCTTATGCGTTATTCACACTGTATTTCAGATTCAATTGGAGCAAATCGAACTTGAGCGGCTAATGGATGAGAAAAGTACGGAATGTGACTTACTAGTTCAAAAACTGAAAGATGCCGAAAACAACGGAAAGAAATTAATCGAGGTAAGGTCTGGTGGCATAAGAATTCATTTAAAGGCTTTGATCTTGTCAAGTTAATAATTGTGTTTGAACACTTTCAAGGATATCCGGGAATTGCATGAAGCAAAGAATTTACTCCAAGCGGAGGCTAAGGATGCCTCACAATTCAGAAAGCAACTTGATGGTGCTATTGAGGAATTGAGTGCCTTAAAACAGGTAGGGTTCTAGGGACCAGTTTTATGTCAAACCGAACTAAAATGTCGAATTACAATTTTAATGAAGTTTTTAACGTTTAATTAGCGATTAGAGGCCGTGAGCAAGGAAGTTTTACAAAAAACGGAAGCTGTTCAAAAGTTACAAGCAACAATTGAAGCCAAGGAGGAAATGATTAGAAAGCTGGAAGAGACAAATTCTTCTTTAACTTTGCGCCTCGATACCGAAGCAGCAGCATCCGCAGGACGCTCCGATGAGGTATATATGGTTATGTTCAGCAGTAATCAACATTAAACGTTCAGAATAGATATGAAAGAGATCTTGGTTTTTTTCACAGGTGTCATCATTGAGAAATCAACTAGCGGATGCGGAAATCCGTGTGAAAACTTTGGCCCAAGATGTCGATACACATAAATCTGAATTACAAGAAGCTAAAATTAAACTAGACACAGCAAACAAAAAGGCATCAGCAAGTCAAAAGCAATCAACTGAAGCTGTGGAACAACTCAGTCATCAAATAGCTGATTTAGAGAAACAAGCGAAAGTGCAAGAAGAACACTCCGCGTCTGTCAGTGCCGAAGCGAGCGAACTCCGCGAGCAAAATCGCGTTCTTGCCGCCAAACTAAACGAAACTTCAGCTACGGATGCTCAAATGGGCGAAGAAATACGTTTATTAGAAGCCAAGGTCCTTGAGTTACAACAAGAATGTATCGATGTAAAAGAACAAAGTACCAAACACAAAGCGGACCTGGATGACAAGGAAGCTTTGCTGAGAGAAATAGAAGAGAAAGTACAAGGCGAGAGACAAGAAGATTTGCGAAAGCTCATGGAATCCGAAAGTACCATCAAATCCTTGCGAGATGAGCTTGTAAAGCATGAAGCAATGATTGAAAAAGAAAACGATAGTGTTCTGAGTCTCCGAAGAGATATTGACAAGTTGAATCAACAAATTCATGAATCGAAAACATTAGTAACAACGTTGCAAGATGAGAAAGATTCACTCGAAACTCAGTTGGATGAACTCAGTGTGCTCAAATCCCTAGCAGAAGAAGAGGCTAAAACAGCATCGGATAGGAGCACAGAGCTCTATAACGAAGTTACCGATTTGAAGAAGGTAACAATTGTTAATGAACTATATTATTGCGTTTGGATTTTCAATGTGTTTACTAACCCCAATTCGCGTTTTACAGTCACTCAGAACCAGCAGACAACAGCTAAGTGAAATGAAAAAATCTTTAACCAAAGAACCGAAGCCTGAACCTAGTCCCGTACCTGCCAGTTCGCCAGGAAACCACCGTATCAGCGTTTCTGGTATGGAAGAAGTTAGGTATGTGCAAAACAACTTGTTTGAGTATATTCGTGTTCAATCTTGATGCGGTATGTTAAATATCGGATAAGTTGCAAATAACTCTTATTTTATTTTGCTGCAGTTTACGAGATACATCACTTCAAGACCCGTCAGTCCCATTCAGCGAAGTTAACTTTTTGTATCTGCGCTCCGTGCTTTTCAAATACCTGACTGCAACTGATCCACAAGTGGTAAGCGCTTTTGCAAGGTTGAGATACGTTGCTCAGACAAAATTCATTTTTACAACTTTGATATTATGGTATTTTTTAGGCTGCCAACCTTATCCGCGTTGTGGCAACTCTTCTAGAACTGAAGCCTGAAGAAGAGAAGTTGTTAAAAGATACGCAAACCAGCCATAGTAGATGGTATAATAGTTTCATCAAGAAGTAACGTTTCTTCCTGTGTGTCTGGGAAGTTGCCATTCCAGTTCCAAGTAGCATAAGGATGATCCATACGAAGCCATTCGGTTGCTGGCAGGTTTATTCATTACTACTACAGCATTTAGCTTTATTCTTTTGTTGAGCGAAACGTTACATTATATATATAGAAACACTATTTATTTGACGATGCTGGTCAGATTCTAATTTTTGGTGCAATCGAAGGTTTTAGGTTATTTCTCGCATGTGTTCAGTGGATCCCTACAAATCCTTGCCCTTCAGAGTTTCAAACTTGAGTTTGTATACTTTTTAACCATGTAAACACCGCACTAGTCTAAATTCGTATTAATTGTGCAATCATAGTAGTAAACTTTCCAAATTTTATTGTCAAATGGACATTGAAGTAAACAAAGTCACGGAATAGAGTCGTATTAGTAACTCAGTCTGTATCCTGATAGGTGGAGGTGGAAGTGGTGGAACTCTGACCTTCAGCACGATCAGTCGGCTTCGGCTTCCATCTACAAATGCAAAATACTTGTGATGAGTCAAAAAACAAGCTCAAACCAAAAAATCGTGGCTGGGGTAATAATTTGCTGTTATCTTTACTTATTAGAAAGCTTCGCTGTGGTGTATCCATGTGGGTCGAAATGAACCTTGTACCCTTCAGGAGCTTGGAGTGCGTTGCTGGTGTGAGTACCACAGGGCGAAGTCGTTGCACTCTGAACCTTCAGGCCTAAGTCATCATTCCAGGATCTATTGGTCACCAAAGAAGGGGATGGAGGGATGGCCTTGAATCTTCCATCCGGCTTGGACTTGACTTCGAATCCAGGTGGACCTTCGATGTATGTCCGATGAACAGTGCCTCCAGGGGTTGTTACCGTCCTGTTAAGAAAGATTAATTTACCGTGAAAAGTAGCTTGTTGGCTAGTGTGCAAGCAAGTATATACATTCAACAATTAAATTTTTGAAGGCCTTACCATGACAGAACTTTTCGATCTTGATTATAGCTAGTTGAATCCATGATTGAATTTGATCGAGATGCGCAATGAAGCTTGATATTTGCCTGCAAGGATGTTACATAACTTTTAAGGAAGTTTCTACTACCTGTTCAAAATTCGGGGGAAGATGTGGCTAAACTTTCCGAACAAAATTCTTCGCCACTCTTTTGCATTTCAAAGGCTTGAAGGATGCTTGAAATTCCGAATTCTCATTAGAGTGCTACATAGCTTCAACCTGCAAACGTTTCTTATCGGCATCGGAATGTCTAGAATGCTTGCTTGGATTTCGGCTTGCTTGGGTATGAATTACGAACTAGAAGTCGGCCGGCATTTGCTTCATTTTAAAAAAATCATGTACGGCTTACATCATAATCATGATTGAGAATTAGTAAGTCAGTTAGTGTGAACCCCTCACCGTAAGCGATAGCATGGTTATCTTCAAAGTTGTCAAGTTTACAGGCCATTGAAATTTTCATTTGAGAGTCATAGAGTAAAGTAACCGCTCCCGCGAAAAACACCGATGTCATCAGTTGATGCAATGATGCAAATGAGATCTGTGTTTGGACTTGTGTGGGCACAAGATGCCATTTGATTTTCCGGTCAAATCCCAAATAAGATTCTAAGATTTGTGCAATTACAGATTCTAATATATTTTTTGCTTTGCATAGGTTAAGTTGATGAATTTTTGAAATCTTGTGCCGTTATCAACTAATTTAAGAAAGTGTCAATAATACTAACTGTGAGTGCCACCAATCGATTACTGGCTATTTGCAACCATTAACCTATAACCGTTCACAGTTCTTCAGGCATTTATATACTGGACGAACTTGGTGCAACGATCACAACGGTTCACGTTGTTATCGATTACCATGACTTCATAGAACTGTCGATATATCCTACCAGTCAAGTGATTGTTGTGAGTGAACTATTTCTAAGCCAAGAACTCTTCAACATTTGGAGTTGGAGCGAATTCTGTTTCTAATGGTTGGTTTACCTTTGTCTCCAGGGCTCGGAAAAAACATTTAAGTGGAAAATTTTTAATGAGTGTTGATAGCTACGATGGAAGAACAAAGCCTGGAGGACGCCCCAGAGGACTCAGAGTGCCGGTTAGAGCCATGTCACCGAATCCTACTTCGGGGTATCAGACTAGGAGTAGGTAAGCTTGACCAATTCTTACATTGGTCAGCATCAGCGCAGATTTTCCTCTCATTTTCTAAACAACTTGATAATTTTGGCTTACAGGGACAACCTCAACCTTACCTCCATGACAGCATCCAGCATCATTACACCCGACACTAGCATATCACCAAGACACCGTCGCATATCCGAAATCCAGAGAGTATCAACGCCAGAGAATGCCAGGGCCAATAGTCCAGCCCTAAAGCTGCGAAGTCCATTAAGTGACAATTTGGACAGCGATGCTTCGTTCTTGAATGACTCTCTACTGGGTGCTTTGGATGAAGTAGAAAAGAGAGAATATAGCACAGCCGCAGATAAGGACGGAGTATTCAACGCCAGTGACGATGACATGTTTGCAAACAGTTTCCTTGAGGATGACGAAGTTAAGTTTCAGATCAAAGAAGAATCTGACGGGGATACGGAGAAGAAAGTGCCCGTTATAACCCCGCAAAAAATCTCGAGGCGATTGCCTAATGTTCAACCACCTGTTAAACGCAAGAAGCCACATACGAAGAAGCCAAAAAAGAGGAGGAAATTTACTGTTGCCTATACAAACAGGAAGGTTGTCCAGCAGATGTCAGCGTCTCGTGGTAGCGAACTATCGAAAGACGAGCTTTCATGGTATTCTGAAGAAGATAAACTGCTTTTGTCATCCTGGGGGTTACCAGATTCGGTAGTTACAGTAAGTAGAATCACCCTGTAATAAGGCCTGGAGTTGGAGATGGGCAGGAAATTGAATTTTCTATCATTTTCAGCGTTACCGGATGAAAGGCATAACGTCATTGTTCCAGTGGCAGCTTGAATGCCTTACTAATGACAACGTATTTGCTGGAAAAAATCTCTTGTATTCAGCCCCTACGTCTGCTGGTAAAAACAAAAACTAGCAATGATGTTAAAATGTTGAAACGACTGTAAAAGATGTTTGACTTTGCAGGAAAGACGCTGGTTGCAGAAATATTAACGTTGAAGAGAGTCATGGAGCTGGGAAAGAAAGCCATTATCATATTGCCGTTTATCTCGGTGGCACGAGAAAAGATGTACAGCCTGCAAGAACTATTTGGAGATGCTGGTGTCAAAGTTGAAGGGTTCATGGGATCTTATAACCCACCAGGAGGATTCAAAATGGTGGACATCGCAGTTTGCACCATTGAGAAGGCTAACAGTCTCATTAACAGGTACGATGCATTATTGTAGCCGTGAAATAATCATCAGAATCTTGGGTGTTTATAGTGATTTTGATTTCCGTAGACTTTTGACGGACAACCTGTTGCATCAGTTGGGCACGGTTGTGGTGGACGAGTTACACTTGGTTGGAGATTCGCATCGAGGGTATCTGCTAGAACTGTTGCTCACAAAGTTAAAATTCATGAACGGTCGGAAGATGCGATGTCCTTCTGATACTGATGATCGAACCGAGGAGAAGCTCCAGGAAATAACAGTCAACATACAGGTACTGTCCGATTTCCTGCACATAACCATACATTTCTAATGCTTTGCTTACCATTCGGAGTTCGACAGCTAACAATATTTCCTATTTGCAGATAATAGGAATGTCTGCGACTCTTCCAAATCTCAGCACTTTAGCAACGTGGCTAGACGCAGAGTTGGTCATCTCCAGTTATCGTCCAGTTCCTCTTATTGAACATATTCTGTGCAGTGGAAAAATTTACAACTCGGATCTTCAGGAAATGCGCGAATTACCGTCCAAAGAACTGCCGCTCAACTTGGAGGTAGTGAATTTCAGTTTTCTTTTCTTTGTTCAAGTTGTTTGTGTGAACTTTTGTGCTTACGTTTTATTATTTGTGACTTCAGGATGATCCAACATTTGCCCTGTACTTAACGCTGGAAACTGTCACCCAAGGGCATTCAATCCTTATATTTTGCCCAACGAAGGCTTGGTGCGAAACGTTGGCGGAACAAATCGCCAGATTATTTTTCAAGATTGGCAGGAATAATTCGAACTACCCTCCCGAAGTAACGGCAGCCTTAAGAAGTCAGTTAAACACGGCAAGAATCAGCGAAGTCATAGAACAACTCAACCAAAGCGCTGCTGGCAAAGATAATATGCTAGTCAACACGGCCAGTTACGGTGTTGCGTTTCATCATGCTGGTAAGTGTGGACAAGCTCAATAATGGACATGAAATCTAGAATCTAACGTCTTTTGCTTCTCACGTAGGGCTTACCATGGATGAGCGAGACATACTCGAATCAGCATTCAAAAGGAACACCATTCGAGTTATTTGTGCAACTCAAACACTGTCCGCTGGAGTAAATCTTCCGGCAAGAAGAGTTATCATCATGTCCCCCATTTTCAACGGCATGCCATTGGATCCTTTGACATATAAACAAATGTCTGGGCGAGCTGGTCGGAAAGGCGTGGATACGGAAGGTATGCTTTCCAAATTGTGCAAAAATTACAATAGTCACTCAAATATCACAGGAAAATGTTTCGTTTTTTACTACTTTTGTCTGCTAGGTGAAAGCATTGTGCTTTGTACGCTCAAAAACTATGAAATCGCCCATAATCTACTTCAGTCTACTTTGCCGAGCGTAAAAAGTACACTTATGGGAAATCCCGGGAACATATCTTCTTCACTGAAAAGGGCCTTATTGGAGGTGGTTGCAAGCGGAGTAGCCAAAACAGCTGATGATGTTGCCTTGTACGCTCAGTCCACCTTGTCTTCAGTATGCTCGGCAGCCAGCGATGAAGAATCTTCTAGTAAGCACCTGAGGAATAACATGACCCTAATTTCAAAGCATGAACTAACAATCTATTCTTCTGTTTACAGGCTCTCAAGAAAACTGCGACAGTGTAGTCAAACAGTGTTTGGATTTCTTGAGCAGCAATGAATACATCAAGCTTACTAAATATGAAGACACAGAGAAACTGGATTATCTCCCCACACAGCTGGGAGCCGCTTGCTTAGCTTCTTCACTTTCACCTGATGAAGGGCTCGTTGTGTTTAAAGAGTTGCTGAAAGCCAGGCGGAATTTTGTGCTAACTACCGATCTCCATATAATTTATCAAGTAAGTGTCCCGGAAGCTCGATTCGGAAATTCAGACACGGGACCAGCTTCTCTTTGAAAATGTAGTAGCACACAAAAACTACGAACTGGAGCTTCCGAGTAGCTTTTTTGAGATTGATGTACCTAGTGTAAACAAGTATATACTTTACACTACGCGAAAAAGTCCCACTCTGAAGTTCCATTAAAAAATGCAGCTCACAGCAGAAGTTATTTTAGAGCCAGCATTTCAAACCGGTGACTACGATTTTTATAACATGTTCATTCTTCGACAGGTTACTCCAATCTACCTATCTGATCAATGGAAAACAATAAACTGGCAAGCTTTCCTAGACATCTTGGATAAGCTTCCAGAGGACGACCGGTTGGTGGGAAATTTAGTCGGCATCGACCTTAGATTTATGACTACAGCACTGATGGGAGCTGTTTCAGCAAGAAATCCGTTGCATGTAAGCAAAACGGCATTACAGTCATTCAAATTGTACGGTATTTATACCAGAACTGCGTGTTTTTTTCTGTTTCAGAGAGAGAAGTTGTCAATACACCAAAGGTTCTACACTGCTTTGGCACTTAACGACCTAGTCAATGAAATGCCCATATCGAAAGTTTGCGAAAAGTACGACGTCAATAAAGGAACGGTGCAAAATTTACAGCAAGCAGCATCAACTTTTGCGGGGATGGTCACTAGCTTCTGCGGGAAACTGGGATGGAAAAATCTAGAACTTGTGTTGAGTCAGTTCCAAGACCGTCTACAGTTTGGAGTGCAACGGGAGCTGTGTGACCTGGTTCGTCTTTCAACTCTCAATGGTCGGAGAGCTCGAATACTGTACAGCGCAGGAATCGAAACGGTTGCAGACTTGGCAGCTTGTGATCCAGCTCACATCGAAGTGATATTTCGGAAATCAAATCCTTTTGCCAGGTAATTATTGGATCTGTATTAGACTCCGCTCCAGTAATTACCGACGAATCTAATTTTCATTTTCAATTTTTGCAGTACTGTGCACGGCAGTGAAGAACAACAAACGGTCTTCATTCAAGGAAAAACTGAAGCGCTTACAGAAGAGGAGGCTGCAAAACTTGTAGTGTCGGAGGCTCGTCAATTTCTTCAGGTCAGCAAACCCAATTTGTAGGGGTATTAGTACTGGTCGTTTAGTGTATCAAGGACTGAATAATTTGGCGCGTTTTGAGTGATGGGTTCTACAATTTTCGGTTCTGTTAAACTATTATTTCCGCAGTAGTATTTTCGTCATCACGTTATTGGCTTTATCAGGAATATTTGTTGTTACTTGTTTTTTGAAGCGTTGAAGATTATTTATTTTTGTACAAGACGAGATTTACATTAAGTTATTTCTAAAGTAAGCCTTGTCTTCTTGTGCTATTGATTATCAATGTAGCTAATAACTCACTTCACGACTATTTTTGATCAGAAGTGAATAAACGCTTGCAATCGTTCTAAATGAATTTTCTCATGGCCTTCAAGGTATATTTAATCACACTATGTATGGGAGTAGGGGGTTGGCGAAAAAGCTGAATTCTAAGGTAACTTCAACTCCTTTCTTCGCTCGAAAAGAAGGCACAGTATTGGTTTTGAGACAATCTCGAAAGCCGTAGTTGTGTTATCACCGCAGTGTGGGTCTTGAACAAATGTTGCACTAATGCATGTGAATGATAAATTGTCTGGAACTACATAGTAATCTCAATTTTCTCCCACAGGCTGAACTAGGCTTGAAATCCGTGGAGTTCCAAGGAGAGAAGTCGGAAACGAGCGAAAACCAGAAGAATTCAAAGATTGATCAGCTGCAAAACTCGATGGCGTCACTTTCTTTGTCAATCATCTCGAATCCAACTGCAGACAATATTCCAGCGATATCCAGGCCCAGTGTGCATGGCTGTACTCCAGATTCTGAAGACCTTTCACTTCGAACAAGTACTCCAGGAGGCGGCAAAAGTCAACCTGGAACAGAATTCGGTGAACATGCGATGTTGACTTGCAACCTTGAGGAAGGCGATATCTGGAGTGAAGTTTTCTTCGAGAGATCTTTTTCAACTGAAACACCGGAAGACGCACAGCGTTCTCAGTCCAGCCTAACAACAGTCCAACTCTCTCCTGCCAAGAACGCGTTAAACCATGATGGGAAACTAAATACAGCAAACAATAGCATTTGCTCAATGGACATGAGTTTCAACATGCTGCAGGAAGCTGATGACCAGTGCTCCCCGACACTTTTCGATTCCCAATCGGATGAATGTCCAGCTGAAGATTGCAGACACAATGGGCTCCCAAACAAAAAATCAAGTTCATCAAACGTCTACGAAATATCTAGTTGCCTAGATGTTAGTGGGGCATCAACAGACTTATTCTCCGACAACGAACACGATCACAATTCTGTGAGTACTACCTCAATGACATCCTGTAAGGCAGTTGAGCCAGCTTTATGTCAGAAATCAAACTACAGCGACCTGCAGCTCAATGGACGCACCATTAGTGTGTATCAGCTGGATGCAGCAGCTCAAGTTCCTCTAATACTGGAAGCATCAAAATCGGAAGATATCCCTGTGAGCTTTGGCATTCAGATTACTACAATTACACAGTCTGACCCACCAAGGCAATCTATAATCGGAGGAAAAATCATGGGTCACAATGCGAACCCTGAGAGACGTAAAAAGGATCAGTTCAAAATTTTGTGTTGCGTTTATCAAGGCGGAGAAAGGTTGTGGGTACATGAAGCAAACTTTGAGGCCAGTAAAAAGCATTTTACACTACAACAGACAGAAACTGAAAAAGTTATCGACGCGGTGCTGCAGTTTCCTCATCCCTTGGTAATTTTGAATGCTAAATCGAAGTTTCATAAAATGATCAAGCTCCTAGCACCACCTGTGTGGGAGAAAATGATTAGAAGGCCCATCTGGGATCCACGAATTGCTGCATGGCTATCGTTCGATAGTGAAATGGAAGCTGACGATCTAGAAGGTGGATGGGTAACTCCAGATGCTCTGATTTCGGCATATTTGCCAGAAGAAGGCAAAAGTATTCAAGAGTCCGGTTGGAATAGAAACATGCAAGAAACTTTCGCATCCTTGTTGATCATGAAAGAGCTGAAGCAGAAGCTGAAAGAAATTCGGTTGTGGAACCATTTTGAAGGTAAGTGAAGAACGGAGATTCCCTTAAGTACATTACCAGGTTTGACTGGGCCTGTATTAACGTCTTTATGCTTTTCTATTGCAGAAGTTGAAATGGCTTGCATTACTCCGATCGCGTTCATGGAGACCAACGGATTCGCTTTTGATTGCACAGAATATCGCCTGTTGCAACAGCGGCTAAGACTTCATTCCGCATTGCTGGAGCTGAAGGCGTTTGATGCTGCTGGAAGATATTTCAATTTGGGTTCTTCGAAAGAGATCAGGAAGGTCAGTCTCCTATCCTCAACCTGGAAAAGTGTTGGGAAATATATGACTATGACTATATGCACCTGTTTTGCAGATATTATTTGAAGATCTGAAGCTTCAACGTCCGCCTAACAGCCGTGGTACCGGCAAAGAAGTTTTAGCTAGAATAGACCATGTCGTCCCTTCGGTTGTATCGGAATGGCGTAAAGTTCAGCATGCTTTAAGCTTGGTAAGTAGACATTCATAGGATGTAGCTGTTTGTTAAATAATACAATCTGAAAATATATGTAACTTTGAATTTTGCAGATTGGCCCGTATTCTGACGCTCAAAACCCGGAAACGAAGCGTATTCATGGTATTTATGCATTCTTCACGTGTACCGGAAGAATCATTATGGCCGAACCAAGTATCCAGTACATACCAAGAGATTTCGACTTGAAAATATCCTTTAGTCGACCTGAGATCAACAACATCCGAAAGAATTACCGTCTCGTAGGCCCACAGATCACGAAGCTTCTAACGGAGATCGAAGAGTGTTTGCGATATCAGGATGAAAACTCTAATAACACTCTTACTCCCACAACTTGCAAAACTTCCAGCATTTCCATGCGGAATGCCTTCAAAGCAACTTCGGAGGATCACATACTTTTGTCAGCCGATTACTCGCAGCTGGAACTGAGAGTTCTTGCTATCTTGTGCAAGGATGAAAACCTTACTCAAGTACTGAATTCGGGACAGGATGTCTTCAGATTGATCGCGGCTGGGTGGAAAAATCTGCCATCTGAAAAGGTGAATGTTCAATACTTTATTGATTGGATCATTGGATGACATTGAATAAACCGGCTTACTCGTTTTTAGGTTGACGATGAGTTAAGGCAAAGGGCTAAAGCAGTAGTATATGCAATCATATACGGAATGGGAGAGAACTCACTAGCTCAAAAAATGGACATCAGTGCGCAAGAGGCCCGCAACTACATCGACAAATTTTTAGGAAGCTACCCAAAAGTGAAGACGTTCGTACTGAAAACTATCAGGACGTGTGAAACAAAAGGATATGTTGAAACGATAACCGGTCGTCGTCGCTATTTGCCAAATATAACGAGTAAAGATAGACAACTTAAAGGTAAGGTTCACATTTCCGCATTTCTTATCTTTCAAGGTCTCAAGTTTGATTCAACTAAATATCTTGAACTCCAGCTCAAGCAGAACGCCAGGCAGTTAACACAGCTGTTCAAGGCTCAGCTTCTGACCTCGTCAAGAAAGCTATGCTCAACGTGCAACAGTGCTTGGATAACTTCAGTGAAACTTACGAGCCGTCTGGATCGACCGTTTTAAATGATGATCTCCCAGGTTTCCTGGTTTTAAATCTACATGATGAACTGATATTAGAAGTCCGCAAAGACGCCCTGGATACTTTAGTGCCACTGGTACGAGGAGCGATGGAAAAGCCATTAGTCGTTCCAGTGACATTACCTGTAAATGTCAAGTGTGGCCAAAGTTGGGGTTCCATGACTCCGTATATTGAGACTGAAAAAGCTTTTGATAGGTATAGATCCCATAAAAATGGGAAAACGAATCTAAAAATAGGAAAAATGGCTCAAGAATTGTGAATTTAATGATATTACTATACTCCAAATCGTGCTTTCATACCTTCGTATTTTGAATTGTGAACTTCAGGTGAATTTTGAAACGTCTTACATTGTACCTAAGTTTGTCGCTGGATCATCGCGTTCACTAGGCTAAAGATAGCATACTTTAAAAACACCTTCATTTTGTAACTTTTTGTTCGTACAGTATATTAAAATTTTGTAGCTCAATCGTGCCTTATGCGAGAGAAGCGTGTATGTATAATGTATATTTTGATAATTTTATTCTTTCCCTAGAAGCCAAACATTGACACATAGACTAAATTTGTTATAGAATCGCAATTTACACAATAAAAACAAATGTCCTCATTCACGGAACGTCCACCTAAAGTATTCTTGTAAATTTTAGTTTCGTCCACTTGCAAGTTTGCCGTTGCAAAGAACTTACCAATCATTCACTTACATTTTACAAATATCAAAAGATTCAGTTGTATGAAAGTTATTTGAACAGCGTATATAACAATCTCTTTGTGGTCAAAGAAATGAGTTGCATATGAGATATTACTGCTTTGACCCGTACAATTTCGCACCCGAATACTGTGACTGGATGAAGACATCGTCTTCTTCAGCGGAATCCACTAATGGCGCTGGGTACAACAAAGCCTTGTTGTAAGACACTTGTTCCCGAGCTCTGGTCTCATGGGCTTGACCTCTATTGGCCAGCTTTTGCTTAACGACGATTCTAGACGGAGCCGCGTGAGGCCTGAAAGTTGTCGGTACTGGTTCAGGTGTTGGAGTAGTGGTCGTGGTGGTAGTTGCTGTAGTCCTCAGGCGACCATCCAGTCGTCTCCTCTGACCTCGACCTTCTGGACGTGGTACATGAGGTTGTTGCTGGTGTTGAAGGACTGGCGCTTGAGATTCAAGTGGGCGACGTTCGACAGCCTCAGCTTGTTGGTAGACTCTTCGAAGGGCGTGAGCGTGAGCGGGCGAGTGAGGAGCAGCAGCTCTGGTTGGCTGGGTAGATGGAGGAGGTGGCGATGTAGTGGTTGTTGGTGCAGGAGCCACTGAAGTGGCGCTAGCAGTCGGTGGATTGTATGTCAACTGGTGTCTGATGGCGGCCCTGGGGTCGTTGTTGATGTTGTAAAGTTGGTTGTAGGGGACTCCACGTTGTACGCTTTCCTGTGGGACTTGGCGTTCTCTGGCATCCTCTTGGTTGTTGTATTGTTGTTGGCGGACTGGGAATTTGACATTGTGCTGGCGAGGGGTGCTGTGTCTGAACTTCTTGTGGGGCGGGGTGTAGAAATGTTGCTCTGGACCTTGGGATTGTTGAGGTGGTTTCGGTCTGGGTTGTTCCGGGGCTACGCTGTTCTTGGGTGGAGTTTGAGGTCTGTTTGCTGCCTGCTCAGGGGCCTGGTTCCGTTGAGGAGGTCGCTGAGGTTCAGGGTTTTGTCTGAATTGTTGCTGCTGTTGAGGTTGGCTTGGAGCATTGTATTGGTTATTGTTGCTGTTTTGACGTGGAGCTTGTTGCTGCTGAGGTTGGTAGTTTTGCTGTGATTGTTGAGGTTGTTGTGGGCGCTGTTGTTGTTGGTAGTTGTTGTTTTGGTTCTGGTTGGATTGGGGCTGTTGGTAGTCTTGAGGCCTTTGAGTGCTACTCGACTGTTGAGCTAGCTGCTGAGGAGTGAACTTGGGGTTCTGGACAGCTCCAGTGGCAGCTTCGATGGCATGGGCGAAGGTGGTGGCAGATTGGGCCTGTTGCTGTGGGGCTGGCGGGTTTGCTTGTCTTCCAGCTTGTTGGGTTTGAGGCTGCTGGTAGTCATTGGGGCGGCTGAGTTGCTGTTGGTTGTTGTATTGGTTGGGTTGGGGTTGGTTAAAGTTCTGTTGCTGCTGCTGAACAGGGGCCTGGTAGTTGTTGTTGTTGGTCGGAGGCCTGACTTGAGGAGGTGGTTGCTGGAAGTTTTGCTGCTGTTGTGGAGGTGTCCTGTTTGGAATGGGTTCGCTGGGGCGGAAGTCCTGGTTCGGTTTGGGTTGCTGGTAGTTTTGAGATGGTTGGGCAATAATAGGCTGTTGCGTATGCAATTGTTGGAAGCGTTTTTGCTGCTGGATGTAGCTATTTTCGGTTGTTGGAGGTGGAGGTGGTCTGTTTTGAGGTTGCTGGAAGTTTTGTGGAGGGGGTGGAGCAGGTCTCGATTGTTGCTGTTGGAAGTTTTGCTGAGGGGGTGGAGCAGGTCTCGATTGTTGTTGCTGTTGCTGCTGCTGGTTGAAGTTCTGTTGCGGCTGAGGCTGCTGTTGAGGTCTCTGCTGAGGCTGTTGTTGTTGGTTAAAGTTTTGCTGCGGTCTCTGAGGTTGCTGCTGGCTTTGTTGCTGAGATGGACGAGATTGTTGCTGTTGTTGTCCATTGTTGTTGTTGTTGTTACTAAACTGTTCCTTTTGTTGATACAAAGGGTCAGTTGAAGGATACGGGTTTTTGCGGGCAACATCCACCTTGGCAGCAAGTTCTTCTGGAGTCACCTTGGGCGTAATGTACAACTCGCGGTTCTGATCGTAGAACCGATTGACTTCGTTCTTCTCACAGTTGACATTGTACCACCATTCACAAACTCGCTTGCTCTGCGAGTAAATGGTTCCATTGGGACACAAAAAGGTCTGCATGCGGCGGTCTACATCGCAAGTGTGCCAGGCTTGGCAGCGGGCTTCGACGTCGGCGTAGAAGCCTGGGATACGGCCTTCGCAGCTGAAGGACGTTTTCGGAATTTTGTGGAACACGGGGTAGTCAAGTTCAGCTTCGCCTGTGGTAGTAGTAGTTGGGCATGGTTATTGTAAGGGCTTGAAAATTTTCAAATCCTCGTTCTTGATGCTATATATTTTACCTGGAATGACATTGACTCCATTGGGGTACTCAGTCTGTGCTTCAGCATTATCGCGGTCAGACTTGTACAAGGCGTCGTCAGGGGCGTATGGATCGAGGTTTTGGCCAGCTATGAGGAAACCAAGGAAATATAAACGTCAGTATTTTTAAAGAATTTGCACATGTTACGGAAATGATGAAGTAATCAGATTGCTTGCAGATTCAAGAGGCAGGCGCTTGAGAATTTTCAGCCCAAGAGTCTATATAAGATATGGGAACTTTTATCGGCGGCTCCTGATCTTAATCAGCGTAGGAACAAAAGAGAAATGTTGATAGAACAATCAAGCTTTTTCCTTCCGCCCTTGCTTTAATTTCAAGCTGGTTTAATACCATAAAGGATGGGTTTTTGATATCACACGTAACACCATTAACAGCCGCCTTTTCCCGTCTTGCTCAACTTGCCAAGCAAGAGCGATAAGAAGAAGAAGAGCTGTCGTTTTGCCATATCGTTTCCGGTCATATAATCTTTGGCCTTTCCCCTCAATACACTTTTGATTTCAAAGGCGAAGAAGCTCTTCTTGCGCCTCACAGCTTTTCTTCTAAACGTTTGCTTACGCGTATTTGATTTCGCGCAGCTTTTTTTAAAATTAATACCATGTAATCAACATTCCAGCCAGTAGCCAGACTTACCGCAAAGGCTCCAGGTGACCGCAATCACCGCAACAACCAACGACGACTTCATTTTGGTCCGATTTTAGTTCTCTCTCTCAAGTCCTCACCACATTCGTGTCTCACTCTTATATATAATATAGTTCACCAAAATCGTCTAATGTTGCTGCACTTGGAAGGTTGACTTGGCTCCTGCGGCACTTTTTCAGAGGACGTCCAGAGTCCTGTGTCTGTATCCCTTTGATGATGCCAAGCGACTGACCCAAGGGTCCCAAATGCCTTGCACTTTTACTTTTGCAAGTCCCTTGAGCGCTGCGCTGTTAAGGCGCTTGAAGCATAGGAAAAGGGTAGCAATGGACAAGAGGACTGCGCCTGCGCTGCAGCTTGTGGCCATCTTCCCATCAGCGCAGCGTCTCATCCTCCCTGCCATCATCTTGATACATCGCAGGGTTGAACAAGGCGAAGTGTACATATAATACAAGTTATATGTAACAAGTCGTTGCCGCAGATTACGTGACCAAATGACCCTTGTTCACATAATATGACGGTTGGCTGGGTGTAATGAAAAATTAACTCTTTGGTTTTAATGTTATACGCCCTTTTTAACTGCTCATTTCTCTCTGTACATTTCAGAATCTCGTTTGCCCATCGAAATATATACGTGTAGTGTCATAAAAGCAATAGTTTATGGGATCAACGACGGATTCAAGGGATTCAACTAAACTGACGGAGACTGCTTCTTTTGCAATTTCTTGAGACCAAAGGCGTTGAATGCAGTTTGGCTATAGTTGCAATGGCGGTGTAACGTTAATTTTCTTGAAGATCTAAATCCAAATTAACCAAGGAGGCATTATGAAAAGCCTTAATAGCTATTATTATTGGGTCCACCATTATGTACGCAAAACTCTTTTAATATTATTATCCACTTGTTAAGTAGTAAGTAAGAATTAGTAGAATGCATTAGCGAGGTTTGAACTTTTTTTAAAACTGGAAACCAATTCCCTAATTGACCTCTGCTGGCTGTTGGAAATTGAGGAATATTTTATGATGTTAATATATCGAGCTGTTGAATTTTCAGTACTAGGATTGCAAGATTTGAAATTTGCTGGTTTCCAAATTTATTACAAGTATTTTTCGCCCCCATGGAAGATTATTGGTGGGGGACTATATATTGGAGAGAGTCGAAATGAATGTTTCGCTAATGTGTGTAATATAATTAGCACTTTTGGGCAGAGATTGCCTCAAAGAAATATTCATAAATTATAATACAGATTATATGGCGAACGGGTGCACATGTACATTTACTTGTACATCTTGAGGCTCTTGTATAATAATATAATATACTTATGGCGACGCAACGTTTCCACCAATTGGTCATTGTTCATCATTCATGTAATTGTTGTTTCAAATCCACCAGATTGATTTTTCAAGTGTGAAAAGAGTCAACCATCATATAAGTACACTTAAGAATCTGTGTAATGTTGAACACAATTATTCCAAGTACGTACATACTTGACACTGTAATGTTATGTAAGGAATGGATGGATTTTCAATTTTGATGCAAATCTTCACTGCAATCCACATGGATTTGCGAAATTCGCACAAGCCTTATACAAGGGCCTTAAGAGACTGCAAGAGAGACAAAAAAGAGAAGAGCTTTCTGGCTGGAATAGGGAATGGGAATTAATCTTGTTTGTGCATTTAATTACCCTTGTTATAAAATCAGGTTTGTCGATACTATATACACTGACACTATATTATTGCTGTGTCAAAGTCTATGGCGGTTGTATATATATGTACACATCCGGTAACTCCACTTACGTAATAAAATGTTATATAACAATCCATTCCATTGTAATTGTAATCAGCCTCTCATAGACAAGCTAACAAACTGTGCGGTTAAATATATAATGTAACGTTATGCTCAATAGGTTACTTTTTTGAAGAAGGTGTCTTCTTTGTCATATATTTTCTTGCTCTTCCCTGAAGCGTTTTGTATCATGAGATATTTTGCACAACTGGATTCAAATCTATATGCTCAACTCGATCAAGTCTCTTGTTGTTGCTTCCTGAATCGTCGATTTTAGTTGGAGATCCAATTGATTTCGTAGGGGCTTTCGAAGCTTTGCCAACCGCGTTTGCAACCTTGTATGGTCATGAATCTGAAAATTATTTTATAGCGTCTTATTACAATTCAGGGCTTGCGAATCTTTCGACTTGGCGCCAAAATACAATTTGCATATGACCAGTTGGAGGACTTGATGGCGCTTTGATTCTCTCACGGCGCAAACTAATTAATGTCATTCGAGAGCGCATCGTCATGCATCTGCCTGACCATTCAAGGGTTTCAAGAGCCATTAGCGTGTGCTAAAGTTGAAACGAAATCCAAGAGAGTCAAGGCCATCTGAGGGAAGACAAGAAAATGGTGTATCTTAATCAATTACTTTTTTGCAAGATTGTATATTATAGTATACATGCATATAAGCGTGCTGTTTTGGATAAACCTCGCATGAGCTGAATGCCTTCTTTTTATTCATGATTCTTGCTGAGAGCATCACAAGCGAAAAATTGGCATATATATTGTTAACAAATTGTTGGCGGCGGCGGTGATACACTTTTCATGTTTTTGATATTCTCTACTAAAATTCGCATGCATTTCTTTTTCTATTCGAATCGATCCATTCATAATTCATATAGCATTCACTTATTGAGCTGATGAATCTTGTTACGGTTCTCTCTCAAGATCAAAAACTTTTGATTTTGTGCCCCGCACCTTGTCATACAGTCTGACAGGTTTGCGGCTCAAAATGTCGTCACGACCTGATATTATGTATTATATACAAGCGTTTTTCGATTAGAATGCGTGAAGATGTGCGCCTTGGCGCAATATCCATCCATCACCATCGCAAGCGTCAATCGATACTTGGATCGACATGGATTTAATCGAAATCGATAGAGCCTGTTGCAACCTAATTAATCTTGTAACTTGTTGCTACGCCGGGTACATACTGTACATGGCATTATTCCCAAAAGTACATTCAAAATTTTTGTCGACACCCACACACGCAGGCAGACAGGCTGTCAAGTGTGGAAGGGATTTTTGTAGTGAAAATTGGCGTTACCCCACACTACATGAATATAATGGGCCGACAATCAAGAATATTGTATCCAATGACAACTAGCTCATCTTGACCACGATTACGGCAAAAGAAACGGTCGCTAAATTACAAGACGATATTGCATGTTAATTCATTATTGAAGATGAGCGCGCGCGCCGGCGGCCTTGGCTAATTGCTCTACGTTCACCTGTTATTTCACGAAAACACGTTTTGAACGGCATCTCAAGGAAACCTTGGCTATTGTCCATCCATTGTCGTACTTGTCGTTCCTTTTACCAAACACATTTTCTGCTCAATTTGGAACATTTCGAAGAGCACTTGCAATAGTGCAATAATATATAGCAGCAACAATAATGTTCTTGCATCCTTTCCTTTCTTGGGCAGCAGAAGAAGCGTCCATGAATGAAGCAAGATTGCATCGTCTTCCACATACTTTTCACTACCTTAAACTTTGTTTAATCGCAGGGTTACAGCCTGTCTCTTTGTGGCGTCCGATGTTGACGTTGATAAGGGACGTTTAAAATCAAGCTAATGCTTCAATGATTTGAGCAACATTAGCCGCCAACAACAACAATGTCGCTGTCGGCAAACTTTGAATTCGCAGTCAAAGCTATGTAATTGCTGGAATTGTGGCTGTTTTTTGAGAACAATGTAAAAAAAGTGCAACATATATAACATTGAAAGGTGCGTTGTGGTTGTTGGAAATGTTGTGGGGTTGCATGCACTTGTTTTAATGTGCCTTTAGATTTTGGCCGCCATTTTTGTATATAACAACGGAGTTGAATATTGTAGGAGGAGGGCCATTAAAAGCATTGCAGCGTTGGCTGTTAAGTTGTGACATAATCCAGATAATTGGCTATCATTATTCGGCGGTTTCAGGCCTGCAGGATGTATAGAAGTACACGTGAGTGTGTTTTTATTTTTTGCGTGTGCTCAAAGTCATTGCCAATTACTGACCAGTGTCAAAGGGCATCACTACATTTTTTATTTACCTGATAATAAATCAAGCACTTGAAGATGGCGCTTGATCGCGATGACCCTTGCACACTCGATCGTCCTCCATAATTTAATCAAAAGCATCTCAGTCGACCATCTGCCATTATATAATATATGTGAAGGGTTTCAAACGTCTTTTCAAAAGACCTCAAATTAAAATCTGTCCTCCTAAAATATATATACGCTTGGATGGCAATTTGATACACAACTTTGCAATGTGTAAATAAATTTGTGCGCCGGATCCACGTTCATCAATGTTGACCTCAAAATTTTATCAGGTGAAAGTGTCGTCCTCTGATAAATCTTGCCAAAATTGATAATTATTATTATAATACATAGTTTACATGGAATAATAAAGCGTTCGAACAATCCTTCAAACCTTTAAAATCTTTCGTCACTTTAACTATGTTTTTTCTTGGAAGCTTAAAAACGTGCCCTTCGAGAAGCTCGCTCAATCGTTGGAGCTGTCATCGATGGCAACAAAGATGGCGGCTCCAACGTTTCAAAATGTGACTTGGCTTTTAGACAGTGTTTGTGAAAGGGATGCGTAAAAGTGTAAAACGAGATTAATTCCTCTTTGTTTGTTCTCACCACGTAATTTATTTCCTGTCTGTCTCAAGCCTTCCTTGGGTTTGCTGTCATTCTGAAGGGACGATAAGGATCGTCTTCGTCTCTCGTCGTTTACGTAACAGAGGCAATTTTCGCATTGTTATGGTTTGATTGAACAAACAACTTGGCAAGTGTCTAATTGGACGGAATGGGCGCTATAAGACAACAGTTTCAAAATCAAGTGGCTTTTAATGGGCGAGTATAGCAAGTCTGCTGTGTTATTAAAATGTTTTGGTCGTAATTAGCCTCGGTTTAGCAGGACTAAATCAGCAATAACATTTTGCTAGAGCTGTTGTAATATTGTTATGATGGAGGAGCCAGTGAAAGTGATTTGAGAATTCAAGCTCACCCAGTAGTACTGATGATGCTCATAATCAATACAATGAAGCTGTGACATTTAAGCCGCAGTTCACGAAGACGACAACAATCACTCCATAAGATTTAACAGCATCCCATGTACTACAACTTTACATTGTTAAAAAACAGGAAGATATTGAGCCGAATGACAATATGACGGCATAAATCATACAATATATTGATCTGATATGGACATTACGACTGATTTCAGCGAGCATTCAAACCTCAGGGAAAATGCAAGTACGTATATTAAAAGCGAAAGTGGCCATTATCGTGGAAACCAATTGACAATGCTTCGATTCGACATGAATCTCGACTTTGACTTGGGCTACTACCGGTATCATTAAATGTTGTCGAGGGTCGTGTACATTCGTCCAAGTTTCAAGTCTGGCAATTTCGGCTGCCACATTATTAGAACGACTGACTGACGAGGCTTCATAATGATCATCGTGGAAATCGATATTTCGACTTATCAGTTTTGCTTGGTGTCTCATAAATTCCAAGTGTTTTGTAATTTCGATATGTTGAAAATCTTCAAGATGCTCAAGTTATACAGCAGTATATTGAACAAGAGCATCGAGACAATTGGCAACTGGGAAGACACTGCGCATGAATAACATGTCCCTCGAGTGAACCTGGCGTTTTGAGCCTCAGGTTGCAACATTACTTCCACGACGAAAAGGAAACGCTGCGCTCCCTGACTAACTGCTGCATCTCGTCATAATTTTGTTACCCACGCCTCAGGAAAAGAAGAAACAATGATATTGAAACTAGGTCAGTGCATGCTCATCTGCGAACCCCTACAGTGTCCCAGCCGACATGATCTCAACCAACTTCCACTATATGTGGCTATCGATTCTTCACGATTGTCATTATATCACTATGACACGACATGACTACCAGTTTATACGCTAATCATTTCCATCCAAATTAATGTCAATTCAGTCAGTCTCGAGCTCTCAAATCAAAGGGACTATAGCAATCTTAATCTTGCCGGCGTCCAAAACCAAGTGTAAATCGAGAAAGCTGTCAAGAGACATCCGGCGACTTGAAACATTTATTTAGCTCCAGCAATTCTCTCGAGTTTCTAGCACCCAAGATACACGCAAATTCTAAAAGTTTGCTGACATCTAGTGCCCTATTAGAAAAACAGGTTCTATACACCCAACAGCCTCATACACAATAATTCGCCAAATGCTACTTTGATATGTATAGTAGTTGAAGAGTAGTAAGTGACAGATTTGACAGGAAAAGGCTTTGAAGTGATATGTATGGCTTACAAGTCCATTAGTAGATTAGCCTTGCATCGGGATCAAAAAGTTACAGCTTATTAAATATGTACAAGTTGAACAAGTCTGCGGAAATAAAACTGCATGCACTAGGCAGCTATATTATAAAAATGAATTAAGTCTATCAGTTCGCCTCAGAATTCATCTGATAACCCTGTCTACAGTCTAAACTCTTACATGACTTTCAGTTGATTAGTATATATACTACCCGGAAGATTCTGTACTACGACTATATATATTATATTATCTTCAGTTCTAGAAAATATTGAATAATATAGCATCAAAGTGATCAACACTATTATATAACTGAATCACCGGGGTTGGCCGATAGGTACGTAAATGAAGACGGCTAATTTGTCGGACGCATTTTCGAGTAGAATTACTTTGACTAGAATTTTGATTACGTATTTACATTACACAGCAAAGCGTTTACAAGGAGAAATTCATAAATTTCCAAACACACTGCCCCCAAGAGTACCCTAAGAACTAATGCAGTTATCAAGCTCTGATGATCGATTCTGAACATGTACATTGCTGACATTAATCTAAAAACAACGAATTCGTTTCCAAAAAGCGATAGGCTCCTTTGAAAAACATGGGATACAAATGTCCAGAGCTATCAAAAGAGTTGGAACTATGTATTATATATTAGCATACACAAACACAATGTTCTACACTATTATTGCTAGTCCAAAGTCAAAACCATGATATGGTTCTACAACAGTCCTAATATAAAGTTTATCACATTGAACAGGGTTATTTCTTTTTTTCACCCTGCGTACACCTTCGTTGTGGAAGTTTCTGATTACTGGGACAGCCTTGCGAACCTGAACCTGAGCTATAGTTATTTATAAGCGCTAATAACGTAAGTGTAGGCACCTACATTTTTGAAACTTTGGGCCGCAGGAGGTCACTGCATAAGTACAAAGGCTACTCGACTGGATGCTGACTGAGCTTTTATTGGATGAATTTTTTATTTTTCTAACCTGAATTACGAAGGGTCCACTGCATTACAGGGTCTTGCAGGGTTTGGTAACGGGACTACTTTCGATAAACGAGGAAGCACTAAAACTTTCTGAGCTAAACTTTGTATCCCAATCGTTGTCTAACTGGAAAATTCTTACCGTGTGTGCGCTACAAAAATACATACTTTCAATGTTTGCTTTGGTGGATTGGGTTATATACTGCTACTTTCGCAACCACTGCTACCTCCAGAATTCCAGGATTTCCAAGTAGGTCTAACAGTTGGCTGAATGCATTTGGAAGTCTGTAATCTTGTATTAACCTACTGTTGTAGATGGGACAGTCGAAGAACAGTACGAATGCAGAAGCAATTGTTTTAAAAACATTCGCGAGAGTTTTCCTGCTAACTTGTATTAAAACCGCTGTTGAAAGCTCTGCCAAATAACAGCATCTACAGCCTACACGGTAATATTTTGGCTTTGCAGGATATTGATAAAAATATGTCCGTTTCGAAAACCTAATAGCTAACGTTCACCAGTATACCTGACCGTCAATTGTTGCCTAATTGTTGCAATGCACACAGAATACTGATATGTTTCAAGTTAATCTTCAGGGCCGATAGCACTAGTACTTCACGTACAACGTTTACCTACATGTACCATCACAGTGTCTGCGTAATAGCTCGACTGATTCCACGATCAGGTTTAACAAATACATTGCTTAAACTTTCGTCAGCGCAAAGCTTCTTGCCAAGTCAGCTTACTTCCCGCCGATTCGAGCTCCAACGAGAGCTCCGCTTTTCTTGACTAGAACTAACGAATCCAGCGATTGACTTCTCACAATTTTGCTTCCTTCTGCTCGGAGATTGTGGCTCGATGAAGATTTTCGCAAGATATGAGCTCCTTCATCGTCTTCCGCATAACCCAGCGAGACGAGAATCTCATCAATTTTGTCTGCATAATCCATATGACCAGACACGATCGAGCTCAAATCAACCTTAACAAGAGAAACACTCAGCATTTAGGATAAATGGCTAAAATTACAAGAAGATTTTGTAAAACATAACAACACCTGAACTTACATTATGCATTCTTGGATGAGTCCATGTCACTCTTTCTAGGCCGGCAATCCTATAAAAAAGTCTGTTTTAACATGATGACTTCATAAAATCCTGATTAAAAAATTAGCTTCTGCATACCGGTAATGGCCAGTTGTACCACGATACAAGAACTTCAGTAACCAATCGCCAGAACAATATCCATTGACAATGTTGCCGGAAACAACTTTGCTTAATGTACTCCAGTTGCTCGCTTTACCGGAGACAGGAGCTCCCAGCATTACAGCATCCAAAACAATGCCTTCGGAATTTTTCCTTTGCGCAAGTTCCTGCAACCAAAGCATGTTGTTAGGTTCAATCTCTGCTTACATATCCAACATATAGGATAAACTTACCATTAAACAATAAAAGACGACTCTAGCTCCCAAAGAAACTCCAATTAACGTTACGGGACGGTTTCCATGCCTGAAATAAAGTCGTGTTGAAAACAGATTGGGCTGAAGATTCAGAAACAAAAATATCGAGTTCAGTTTACCTCCTTGATAAGAGGACGTCAGCTAAAGTGCGTCCGATTTGTGCCGATCTTCTGCAGCATACACCCCAAGGATTATCCAATACTGACGCAAGTGTCAGGAGTGATGCAGGCCAGGCTATTGCAGATATTAAACCTATTCATTGCACAAAAGTTAAAACATAAACTTCGTTTCTTTCGATTACATAAGCACAAGATTTATAGAAGTTTTTACCAGAAAGGATCGTCAACTTTAAAGCCTCTTGAGCAGCCATTGAAACAGCAAAGCTTAGAAGGTAGTCCATGGCTCGACCAAGTTCTAAAAGGTACTGAGACTCGTACATCAAACAATATTGTTCTTGTGAAATCTTGAGGTTTTTCCACGGAGCCCAGAACCCAGCTTCCCCGGTTTCGTCACTTAACCACCCGGAAATAGCTATGGCGACATGCAGGCATCTGAAAAATATGAACTGTTGTATTTATGAACAATCTTAAAAAATTTCTACTATGTAACTTCGTACTTTGAACCCGCACGGCTTTTCCTCAATGGTTTGAACTCGAATTCCTCAACATCTCCCACACGTTTTTGCATTTTGAACCCCGAAAGCCCAGCGCCAGCAACGCCGAACAACGAACCTATCACAGCGGCGCCAGCAGTAGAACCCAACGCAGCAGCAGTGGCACCTCCCAAGACCGTTCCAACACCAGCGCCTGGCAAAAAAAGACGCATTGAGATAATAGATACATTATCCAAGTTATAATCACGATGCTCTTTTATTATCGGTTTCGAACCTATTAAAGGAGCTGCCAATCCACCAGTGAGCCCAAGAATCGCACCTCCTCCAAGAGTTGCTAGACCGACTAGAGCATATCGCTTGATTTTCCGATTTCGTTGCCGTTTCACCGATTCCTTGACTTCATCACTGCAAGCAGAAATAAAAATTAGAACAATGTACTTCAACGTTCTTGCGTTTCCTAACACATACTTACTCGGTCTTCGTTGCGGTTTCCTCGGTTAAATATTTCACGGCCGATTCCTCCATCATTTCCACCAGAATCCATGATATGTTCAAGTATTTCGATACTCCTAAAATCAAGGCTCTAGTCCTAGCGTCATATTTCCCTGCAAAATAAGCATGTCCCTATTAGCAAACTGCCGCTGCAATCTCCAATTCATAACATCATGCATCATAAGTATCATAAGGCATTCAATCGTACCAGATGACATTCCTTTTGTAGCACAAAGGCACAAAAATATAGTTATAATTCACCATTACTTCATTAACTTACACTTGATTTAAAGACAAAGAAAACTTACCACTTCTGACTGCATGGTACACGAGATCTTTGACGATTAGAAAGGTAAATGCATGACCTTCAGCTTTGACTAGTTCCACATAAACTTCCCCACTTTGAGCTCCTTCCCCCCGAAACAGTGCCAGCATTACTTGGTCACTATGCAATGGAAGGTCCAGGTGATGCCGAACGCTTTTGATTAATGTTTCCGAAAACTCGATATGACCCGGATCTTCTCCATACAGATTCTTGAGTGCTAAAGAGCATAGGGCAGCATAACTGTACTTGGAAGCATCGGAAAATCCAATCTTTGATTCCAGTGGAAAGGATTCTGAAAGTCACAGAAACGGTCATTAGACTCATTACATGTACTTCACATCAAGCTTATTCTAATAATATCAAGTTGCTTTTCCTTACTCGGGGCTTCGATGTTGCAATTTTCGTCACCCATAGTTTCAGGCATATCAATGTGTATCAACATAGACGCTTCAACATTCTCAGGTACACTGTAACGAGTGAGTAGTAGTAGATGACTGAGCTATTGCAAAGTCTTGAGGTCCGTCAACCAAAGTTTTCTTCCGTATGCTACTAATAGCAACGAATCCAATAACGTCCTGCTGGCAGGACAAAATCTCTAAGGAACACGACGCTTATCTTATTCCAGCTATTTTCCAGTGCTTTCCACTTTATTTCGCTCCAGAGATCTGACGGAATCCCCGCAGCGGTTTGAATCCAACGAAGCTTGCAGTACCACAAATGGAAAGGAAGGTTAGTGTAAGATGATACATCCAGATTGTTTCCTCCAGCAGCATCCAGTGCTAATTGTCTTATTCTCCAGTTTCGATCAGCATTATCCACATGTATTTCTGCAAAGTGCATACATAAGCCACAATTAGTCGTTTGTTGTTTGTGACATCAGCAAGCAGTAAACTGTGAGTCATAACTTGACACGCTTACCGACTAGCTTAACTATCTTTTTGAAACGTCCTCTAAACAACCGATGCAGCTGTTTCCAGAACTTGTTTACATTTACGTCGTCACTCGCCTCGGCCGTCAAATTCGACCAAAATACTTTCAGGTTTCAGGAAGATGATTTTGCAATAGTACAGACACAAAACTTGCTTGTTTCATGAGCAGCTATAAGGTATCTCGTATTTCGCTAGTAACTTTCGTTGAGTAAATATTGACATGCTTTCAGAACACGTTTTTCCAGTTTAAACAAACGCAAAATGTCAATCAGACTTTTACTAGGCTTGTGGAAAAACCATTCAGTTTCAAACAGACCGACATGGAAACAAGCTTCAGAGTTTGAAACACTATATAATTAAACACTCTCCTCCTCAGGTCACTTGAATGATATGTACACAGTGGTTGTTCCGATTGGAAGGTCATCTCGACGATGGACTACAACTTGACACTTTTCTTCAACTAAAGTTGTTTATAGACGCAAGACACGTAACTTTTCAAAATCTCCTTGTTTCCTTGTACTCAGCTCACTTGAATGGAACCCAAAAGTTTCAAACCAAAAGGTTGCCAGTTAATCAAGATTAAGCTCGATTCTTGTCAACAGAAAAGCAAACAAGGTCGCCCTGACAGTAAAAATCCTTTCAAGTTATTCCATTTTCTGATCCGATTTCTCTTGTTCCTTTCGATACGTGGAATGCACACAAGTATGAAAACTCAAGTCACAAATAATCACAATTTATATTCTTATTTATAAATCCAGTTTGAATCAAGGGAAACTTAAAGTAACTGAAGGTTGTGGACGAAACGGAAAAAACATGTGTTTATTTGGCCCTACAAAATGCACACCTCGTCGTCCTCGGCATCTCGCCTCGACGAGAACCCAAACAGAAATGCTCGGTCCGTTTAATAACATGCGAAGAAAAAGATAAGCTTTGGAATCTCCTCGCTCTTCGTCGTTGGATTCGCCTCTCTTCGATGACTTTCCGCTGTGGTGGCCAATATTATTGCATGACGATGGTCCTCGTTGTGGAGCAATCGAGCGTTATTCTCAAGGCTGAATTTCCCTTATGAATACCCTACGACTCAACGGCAAAACGTGTATATAGTCAAACGATAAATTCCAACGCTGTCACAACTTGTCACCAAAATCATTGTTATTTTGCCAACTCACACCTGATTGATTTGACAGCTGCACGACGACTTGTACTTGTAGCTTGAAGCCTCATTTGTCCATTTCGATGACTTACCGCTAAAACAAAGTCTCGTCTAAACCAAAAGTCCATCGATTCCGCTTAAAATTGCCAACTTGGCAAACTGCAGCAACATAAATATTCTTCAAGTTCCTAACTTTTTGTATGACAGAGGAGAGTGCAAACCTTGTTGCTGGGTGAAAGCGTTACGAATGGCTAACGCTCTATTTACGGCCAACGATCAGGGCCAAAAGAGTCTTGTAATTTGCAGGCTTCCTTCACATTAGCGTCATAAAGCGAATGTGTGAGTGAGGTAATTTACTTGACGCATGTTTCAAGCTTGTCGAAAGGCTGTAAGGATTCTTGGCAAAATCTCTACTTTGGTATATAAACCTTATTACGGTGCGTTGACTGTGTATGAAATAAGCTGAGAGAGGTTTACAAGTAACGCAATTATTGATAAACCAGATTCAAAGATTCCTGGTTTCAGATGTATAAGATTCAAACAAGCTTCCTGTTGTTCCTGCGGCAGGATCCGCAAAAATCCAACTCGCGAGTTGGTGACTTCAAAAACCGTTGACATTTCCAAGGCCACAAAAGTATTCAACTCCCGCTGTCGCCAATGTTTCCTATCCTTTTAGTATTGTTATATGTATGAACATGAAGCATTAATTTTGCAACATGTCAGCCAACAGAAGAGTGAATATCAAAGAAACCACATTGTACAAGAATTATGAATATTTCACACGCATCGAAACCGAAATGTCAAGAGATCATGTAGCGATGACAGTCAGCAGACATGCACAAAAGCTTTTACGGGAACTACAGAAACAAATGGTTGCATATATATTTCGTTAGTTTGTATTTGTATCCAGTTTTTTCTCAAGTGTATTTGTGCTTTCCACTACCTTGGGAATCCATTGAAGTAAAAAGCTACCTAATACAGACTCCGATGCATGACAAGCTTGAGCCGACGCGGAATAGCCGTGTCGTCCCCACTTAATTTCTTCTCTCACCCAACCGAAGACAGCCAGAGACCTGAAGACGAAACCCGAATGCGGATTTCATCAACGCTAATGCCTGGAACAGATAACACGAGATTCCTTTTATGATACCAATTATCACGCCATCCATCCATACTCAAAGAACAAGGAACAGGATTCACTCTTGGGGCTTCCTTCAAGAGCTTAATGCACACCTCTGATCATAAGCTCGAATTCCACTACAACACAGGTCGAGATTCAAAGTATCCTATCTCGTAATCGGCTCCAATTTTCCACTTTATCTATTTGAAAAGTTTATGCCGTTGGCCAGCAGAATCCTCAACCACTTGCTCGCATGCTCCCAAGCCGTCCTTCATTATCCATTTGGAAACACCTGCCAAGTTGGGCTGTTTGAGGTGGCGAAATTGCCGTCTCCTGTCCATGATTTACAACAATTCTAGTATATATATATATTGTGAAAGTTCGCTTACCGGCATTTGGTAACCAAGCTGGGCTACATTAGCAATTATAAAAGGCTTACTTATAGTAATTGTGTGTCCTCCATAGTAGCATAGCATGTAACCTTTTCGCCAGCATAACTTTTACCCGAAAGGGACTCCACAGAAGCCTGAGCCTGACACATATTGGATTCACACTACGAAGTACGACCACATGTAGCCATCAAGGTTAATTGAACCTCATGCAATCCCTGCTGCCTGCTGCAGCCTTCTACTTACTATAGCCTAATCCCGATCTCCACTAAAAGACATACAACCCCAAGTTTTGGATCTCCAAATCGCTGCCCCGAAGAGTTAAATCCAAGGCAAATTCTAGTTTCAGCTTCACTTTATCCCTCGAGAAGAGCAATTTCGACCGCACGCGCGGACTCTCCGATCGGCGATACTTTGGAGAAGTACATATCAAGAACGTTTCGGCCATTCAGAATCCTTTGGACTTTCTCCATGTTGCCTGTAAACGAATGCCGGCCCCGTGGAAATAATGTCACGCTCCTTCCCGTAAACCCCGAAAGGAACGCAGAACAACACAGCTAATTCTGCAATGTTTTTCCAAAGCCAGAGTGTCTGTAAGTAAATTAGCATTGTTATTTTCGTTGGCAGAGTCCCCA